>OVBE01006929.1:0-19147 GCA_900406425.1 Iberis pinnata | reverse complement strand
CCGATCCATAAGCACTCAGAGATGAAGAAGATAGATGGAGAGGTTGATTACCGAAGACGAATCGGTAAGACTATCTACAATGCAAAAAAAAAATTCAACACCCTTTTTCTCAAATTTAACCTTCCACGTCATCGTCCCCAGTGGATGATGACATGGCATGGATGCTGACATGGATGATGACATGGCAAAAAGATTAGTCAGCCGCAATATGAACACATAACACAGTCATAATAACTCAGTCATAAAATGCAATATAAGTCAGTCGCAACGTGAATGCTATTCTAGTAATTAATCTATCTGAAATTAATCAGTCGTAATATGCTGGGAAACCATAAGTCAGCCCTATCGTCAACTAAATCAGCGGTCACATGAATGCTAGTCTAGTAATTAATCTTTCGCTAGTAGGTCAGTCGTTAAGACGATGAGTTGAACGTTAATCCAGCTCTTTTACGGCTGAGCATATGTATCTCAGCCGTATAAACATCCAATAAGTCCGCTTCATTAAATGAAGATGCCATCGCAAGCCTAGTAGCGTTAGATATTAAACCCAATATGAAGATGCCATCGCAAGCCCAAGTCTTCAAAGAGCCGTTGCATCGTCTTCCGAGTCTTCAACCTGCAAACAAAACTGGACAAATGACATCATCAATGAAATCGCAGAGACCTCCCCATCTAAAGCAAAAGCAAGCTGTCCTTTGCTTCTACACAATAAATTTGAAGTTTTAGTTGATCAATTAAAATGAGACAAGTGTCTAGGTTAAACTTAGAGAGTGAAAACTTGTCTTAGCTATAAATATGCATTTTCAAGATTGTAGTCACCAAGCTTTTGTGAATCAATAAGAAAATCTTTTCTTTCTTCTTTGCTCACATTTATCATAAATATATAAATTATAAAGACTAATATATTACCTCATATATATTACTATTAGATGATATCCTGCGCTATGCACATGAATATGTTACAAAATACAATTTCAAAATTATGATAATATAATTTAAATTTTACATATCTTAATATAAATTTTTAAATAATAATTATGGAATTTGACAACAAATATAAATATCTAAATAAAAAATTAAAAGTGTGATGATATAATAGAAAATATATAATTATATTGTGTAAAATATAATAAATATATTATTTTTTATGTGTAAACTGGATAATTTAAAATATTTAATTTATAGATATTTAAAAATATATGTTAGATAACATTCAAAGTTTTTTGAAAACTATATTTTTTAGAAAAGAAAAGAAAAATAAATTTGGTATATTAAAATTAAAAAAACGAATCCCTAATTTAAATGAAAAAGTCTTGCTAATGACATATCAATATTATAGCAGTATGACTTAAATTTTACATATCATAATATAAATTATAAATAATAATTATGAAATTTGTCAACAAATATAAATATCTAAATAACAAAGTAAAAGTGTACTGATACCAGTTTTAGAGTGAGATACTAATATAGATTTTTATATGTCACAGAAAAAAATAGAACGATGTAAGCTTCAAGATTCTTCTGAATACGATGACCGACAACAAGATGATAGTGGGAAACTTCTCGCTTGTTCCTATGGTATACTTTTTTAACCACATCTTTAACTATATAATGAGTTCAATATAATCAAGCAAGTAATTAATATCTCTCTCATGGACCAACTTCTTGTATATTGACAATATTGTGACAATAACTTATGTAGTTAATTGTTGACTCATTACTTTATATTTGGTTCTAAAATAGTTTTTTTTTTTGGCAGACTGCCGTGCCATAGAAGGCCAGCGACTATATTTGCGCAAAAAGAAAAATTTGAGAATTCTAGATAGTTTTCATATATCAGATCTTAAAAGAGGTAAAGATACAACTGCAACAATTCCAGATTTTGGTAGTGAAGCTATTGGAAATGACAAGTACTTAGGTACACTTATAAATGAAGATGATCTTTTTGAATACACTCGGATTACGCCGAATGATGTGAGTATTACTTGTTCCCTTAATTATGTTATAGTACTCTATGGTATTGTCATAGTTTAATGTTACTATAATTATATGGTTGGTCTATTTTTGCACATACATATTCCTAGCCAAAGAAATTCATTTAATGACCACATGGTATCAATCACTTCATCAAGGAGTGAAGATTATTCATGCAAAAAGCCGTATGAAGAAAACTTGTTTCTGACATGTATAAATAATACTCTATGCCTTGAGATGATCTCCACACCACTTGCTTTATACTCGAACACCTGTTTGATTTGGTTTAATTCGGTTCGGTTAATCAGTTCACACTTAGGTTTTAGACAGTCCATATGGACACATAACATTTTTTTGAACGCATACAAAATTTGGTCCATTGTCCAAATATAACCCGCAAAAATAAATTATCCATAATTCTTACGTTTAATATTCTTAATGCTTATGTTCAGGCATGAAATCAACATGTTACTAGAATATGTAAAGTCAGCAAAAAAAAAAAAAACTGCGAAATTTTTCTAGCAAAGATCACTAACAACACAAATTCCGTAGATACAATATGTATCGAACAATACTTATCAGGTAATCATTAATTAGTTTGGAACGCTATACTTTGTTTTATTCTTCATTTATTTGTGCTAACAAGTTTCTATTTGATTTATTCAATAGTTTTGAACCTAAGGTTAATTGAGCGGCTATACGATGATTATGGACTTGACGTCTTGGATCTATTGAAGGAGAATATGCATCACACTTTATCTGTGATACTTAGGCGTTTGAGTCAGAAGCAAGAAGAATTTAGAATGTGCCACTTCGAATATCAAAAAGTTTGGACTGAAATATACGCTGAGAATCACTATAAGTTACGTAGTTTCAATTTTAGGAAGTAAAAGAATATGAGGAAAAATGTATCGTATCATACTTAAAGGAACCAAAGCCAAAGTGATATTTATGTTTGTGTTAGTGTTGTGATTAGGATCATGTAGCTCATGATTCACTACCTCACTTTTTTGGACCTTTTAGTGGTTTTTGTATAGTTTTATGATTATATATATATTTTCAGTTCAAATACATTAATTACAAATTTTTGTTATGTCTTTACATATTTTGAAATTAATTTAATTATATTTTTAATTATGATTTTATATAATATTTGTAAAATGATAATTAAAAAATGTAATTAAAGTAATTTCTTTAAATATTCTTTAATGAGTTGTAATATTTGTTTAATCATATGAGTTATGGTTTATGAGTTTTATATTGGCATATAGTTAATAAAAAATTATTAAATTAGTCAAAATTATTTAATTACATATTTTTATGTCTTTACATACTATTTTTTTGTCTACTTAGACAATACATCTTGTCTACAATAATCAGTTCACCGTGATTGGTGAAAGATTTACATGTGCATCTTTCGCACAATAATTAGCATGGTAATTATGAATAAAGTCATTTAAAACATCTATTTCAAAAAGCATAGGGGTTAATAGTTAATTTGGAGTGCTATATACTTTGTTTATCCTTCATTTATTTATGCTAACAATGTTTTTGTCTAATATTGTTTTGAACCTAAGATTCATGGAGTAGGTATACGGTGATCATGAACTTGACGTTTAGGATAATTAAAAAAAGAATATATATAGCTATTTACCGCTGATACTTAGGCGTTTGAATAAGAAGCAAGAAAAATTTAGAAAACGTCACTTCGAATTCCAAAAAGTTTGGACTGAAATATATACTAAAAATCTATTATATAATATTCTTGTCTCTTCTAAAGCTTCCAGATCATCAACTTTTCATTATGATGGTTGCCATTAAATTTCCTTATAATCCCATTATTTTAAAGAAAATAACTTTTAATTTGTTTAATTTAGAATTTTGGATTTAATTAATGCTAACTTAATTTTTATGTGAACAAAAAAATCTAACATATAAAAATAGAGTTTGTCTTTCTTCTTATTGGTCCACTTGCATCTCCTCGTTAGAGTAAATAAATTGTTATAATTCTAACAACAAAAACAACACATCATCATCGCCACAACTTTTTCAAATAAACAATAATTGAAAAGATACTTAACTTACACATTAGCTTGCTCAATTTTTTTTTTTTTATCATCAAACTACAACCTAAATTCTCGCTATGGAGACTCCCACTTTGAGGAATTGAACCCTAGAACACTAGGAGTGTCTAAGAACCAATCTCTAGGGTATGAACTACTAGACTAAGGAGGTCTTGGCTAGCTTGCTCAATTAACACATAAATACTATATTATTATCATATAAATACAAATTCAAAACAAATAGATATTGTTCCAATTTTCATACATTTTTATTGTGAATACTAGTGGTAAGACTAAACCAAATAAAGTCTCTCCTCTTCCTAAACAATCCAAATCCAACAACAGATAATATTAGGCCCAATCTGAAGATGCCTAGCGCAAGCCCAAGTCTTCAAAGAACCGTTGCATCGTCTTCAGAGTCTTCAACCCGCACAAAAAACAAGACAAATGACATCATCAATGAAATCGCAGAGACTTCCCCATCTAAAGCAAAAGCAAGCTTTCCTTTGCCTCTACACAACAAATTTGAAGCTTTAGTTGATCAATTAGAATGAGACAAGTGTCTAGATTGTAGCCACCAAGCTTTTGTGAATCAATAAGGAAATCTTTTCTTTCTTCTTTGCTCATATGGTATTAGAGCCATGGACCTAGCCATGGAATATAAAGCTATCCTTCTCTAAAATTTTTTAACTCTGTGAAAATAAAAACCATAGAGAGAAACTACATCTTATGAAAAAATCAATTTGAGACATTTCTCTTAGGTCAAGGGCTGTTGGGTTTTGTTAATGGAGCCTTTGCTGCACCAGCTCAAGTCATGAATGTCCCAGGTCCTGTAGGAGACAGACCAGTAGCAAACCCAAACTTCCTAAAATGGCAACGAGGAGATCATGTGGTTAAGTCTTGGCTGCTGGGATCTTTTTCAGAAGATATACTAAGCATAGTTGTAGACTGTTTCAAAGCTCATGAAGTGTGGGTAGCTCTCGCCAAGCATTTCAACAGAGTCTCTTCTTCTAGGTTGTTTGAGTTGTAGAGAAAGCTTCAAACCACACAGAAAGGAGAAAAAAACATGAGTGATTATCTCAAGGATGTAAAAGCCTTATGTAACCAGCTCTCCTTTATAGGGAGTCTTGTACCATAAAACATGAAGATTTTTGCAGCTTTACATGGTCTGGGAAGAGAGTATGAATCCATCAAAACCACCATTGAAGGCTCAATGGATAGTCTTTCCAAAACCATCCTTTAAAGATGTTGTCCCAAAACTCACAAACTTTGACAACATGATTCAAGCTTACGCCTATGAGGCTGTGTCACCTCATCTTGCCTTCAATGTTGTCTGAACATAGAATCAACAATAACCATTCTCTCCTCAACAACAACCATTTTCTAGCAGAGGAAGAAGATATGGAAGATTCGGCACCAGCAGAGGAAGATGATACACAACTAGAGGTAGAGGGTTTCCACAACAGATAACTAGACCCTCCAGCTCATCCTCTAACTCAGAAAGTTCCTTTTGTGAGGACACCAGACCATTTTGCCAGATCTGTGGGAAACTGATATCACTTGGGTTTAACACTTTATATTGGGCATTTATGCTTGTGATATTACTCGGTTTTAACGCTTTATAGTAAGCATTTATGCTTTCTATTCAATGTTATCCGAGCTTTTCTCTGCAAAATTGGTATTTTTACAGGTTTCTAGGTGTTCGGGACGTTTTGGATGCAAATTGGCATATTCAGGTGCAGAATCCGGCAGAAAAGTCTGAATATTTCCAACGTTTGAAGATGTTCCCACCGATGGATGAAGCTGAACTTTTGACACAAGATAGCCACGTGAGTTAGCTAATCTACCTAACCATTTGCTCCAAGGAGACCGCTCACTAATCATGGAGAAAACACAAGATCCAAGACTAGAAATATGTTGAATCATGATTAGAAATAGATTTTAGAAGAAGAAAAGCAATAAATCAAACTCAAAATGGAATTAAGAAGCAAAAGATTACAAAGTTTTGCAAAATTGTTCTTAAGAAAAGCAAAGATTGGATAATAAATTAGGTATAGAAAACCTTATATAGTCCTCCTAATAAAGTTGGGTTAACCCATTAATCCATTGGTCAATGTTTTATTTTTGACTTATTCTGGTGAATATCAGCCAAAATGGCCAATACTTGTGCCCGATATCGCTTCTCCTTGCTTTGTATCGGTTGCTACCAACCGATATACACTGGCCGATTTTATCATATCGAGTCATGTGTATCGGTCGTCCTCCCACGGTGCTCTTCACGCATGTTTTGTATCGGTCTTCCTAACCGATACATGTTGGCCGATACAAGCATATCAGATCAACTGTATCAGCTGGTCCTAATCGATATCTTCTCTTTAGAGCATGTAACAGGAACACCAACCGATATATGTGGCTGGTACTTCTTCATGATCCTCTTCCTTGCTCTCTTTTGACCCAATTTAGCTCATTTGATCCGCGCTTTTGGTTCTTCTTCTAACACATGAACAAATAAAAGGCAATGCAAATATATGCCAAACTAACCTATATGCAATGCGAATCTATTTAGAATGGATGCAAAACGAGAGTCAAAATGTACTAAAAATATAATATATTAATCAACAATTAGCAAGAATCATTTGTGAGATGCACTATTCGAAACAGTTCTAAATGGTCAGTCAAGTTGGTAAGTAAAGAGAAATGATCAAGCAATACTAATTAGAATTAGCAAGAATCAAGAAATACTTAATGAGAATTATATCCAACTAATCATAGGTCTCAAATAAACTCAAATAAAAATATCAAGAAAAGTGGTTAATGGTGAGCAATGATCTTAGCAATACTAATTGACATTAGCAAGAATTAAGAGAGAAACCATTAAGATAACCAACAATTCAAGTGAGATGATTAAAAATGAAACTAGAGTAGAGATAACCCGGAGTGTCTTGATCCTTCACCAGTAATAACCTGAATCACATAGAAGTCAAAACTAAAAATAAGTAAGTTAGGACTAAGACATACTCAAAATTTGAAAAACAACTAATCTAAAACACCAAATAATGGGTTGTCTCCCACTCAACGCTTCTTTCACGTCACTTAGCTTGATGGTACGTACCTCTAAGCTGGGTTTGAATCAACATCCAGAGATGCTCCATAACAAGATCCAAAATAAGACACCTTCAGCTTCAGAACCTTACTCGTTGCATCCTCTGTAACATTCATTCCTTTTTCCTTAAAGTCTGGGGTGAATAGTGCTCTAAGCCTTGAGAAGGGTTGTGAAAGTCCTTTGCTTTTCACCTTATACTCTATTGGACCTCTAATTATTGTTTGAGGAATTAAAGTCACTTGAGAGTCCCTCTTTATTCTCTTCGGTTTCCCTTTCACCTTTTCCTTGACCTTTGAAAAGGTACTCTTCGTAGATTTTTGAGGCTCTTTGTGCAAGACTTCAGCAACTACACACTTAAGTTCATTTTGAATCTAAAATTTATTCTTTAGCTCATCTTCTTTTACCATAGTTAGCCTGGGTATCCCCTTTGGAGGAATCGCTGGATAGAAAACTCTTTTCTTGATGTTCTTTAGGGATATTGGCTGATTAGGTAGATCAACAACGTCTCCTACGGTTGTAAGAAAGGGTCTCCTTATAACCAACAATTAATCTTGGTGCCTATTCATCTCCAATATGTGGAAATCAACAGGAACAAGACAATGCCCAACTTGGACCAATATATCAGAGATAAACCCACTGAAAGATACAGTAGAATCATTAGCAAACTTAAAGGTCATCTTAGAAGGTTTGATAGCTGAGATCCCCAATTTTTCTGCAACAATTACTGACATAACACTCACATTAGCTCCAGTACCACAGAGAGAATCTGTGAATTCTACTCCATTAATCGAACAAGGAACTAACAATTCCCTGAGGTCTTGTAGCTCATAAAGCTTCCTAAGTGGATTTAGTTACTTCCCAATCATCTCTCCATCCTCAAACTTTGATCTAAGCTTCATGGGTTGCATTGGGTAAGGAATTCTAGGTTTATAGACTTGTGAAGGAATTACAGAAATCAGGGAGGGGAATTGATCGATCTCTTCATTTTTCGAATTCAACCTCGTACGCTCGATCGGGCAAGGAGTGCATGATCGTACAGTTTTGTCTGCATCTCTTTCTAACTTCTTCAAATTCGTATCTTGTTCTAAATTACCCATTTCTTCTATCAAATCAGCAACTAAAGACTTACAATAACCTTTCAGATTGTCCTCAACTTTCTCAGGAAAGACACGAGCTTGTCTTTTAACAGCTTCAGAAGTCTGAGCAACTTGTATATCCAAATGTTTCACATGTGTAGATAGTGCTTCAAATTTATGATTCAGCTCTCTAACCTCTCTTTGAGAATTTTTTTGGCCTTATAAGAGTTGCTTGAACATCAATTCTATTGATTTACCTTGCTAAGCTTGGGGTTGAGGTGGTTGTTGGTGAACATGATGAGAGGTTTGTTGAAAACCGCTTGGATTCGTGTTCTACACAAAGGGATTTTGCTGCTGAGTTGGGTAAACTTGATCTTGAGGATTTTCTACATTAGTACTCCTCCAAGAGAGATTGGGATGAGTCTTTTTGTACCCTTGATTTTATACCCTTTGACCTTGACTATTAATATAACTCACCTCCTTTTCAACTCCCACAGTATTTTTCTCCTGTACTACAAAGCAATCAACTTCTAGATCTTCAACAAAGCTAACGTATTTCAGGTTTTGATTCTTGAGAAGTTGATTAAGCAATTATTTCATCTATGAAAATTTGCTTTTAATCTCTGAAAGTTCAGAGTTAGAAGAAGGTGTAGGTGCTTTTGTTCGACGATCAAACTCTAGGCAGTGATTGCTATTGTTAGCCGCGAGGTTCTCTATCAGGCGATATGCATGTGGAACAGGTTTCTGCATAAACTCTCCATTGCTGGCGGTATTCTAATGAAAACTGGTATTTCTGATCAATTCCTCTGTAGAAAGTGTTGAGGAGACTTACATATGAGAAACCATGATGTGGGCAATCACGAAGAAGCTCTTTGAACCATTCCCAAGTTTCATAGAATGATTTCACAGGACTTTATGAAAAACAAGAGATCTTGTTCCTTAATGTGTTGGTCCTAGTGGTGGTGAAGAACCGTTTGAGAAACTTGGCCTTGCAATCATACCAAGTGACAATAGACCCATCAGGTAGAGATTTCAACCATCGAAATGCTCTTTCAGCTAGAGAGTGACGGAACAAGCTGCAATACATGAAATCGCGTGATACTCCATTGAGCTTGGTAGTACTACAAATGTCCTCAAAGGTGTCAATATGATCCATTGGATGCTCATTTGGTAAACCACTGAATTGGTTGTTTTTGAAGCATCTGAACGAGCTGGATGGGAAATTGGTACTCCCTTCACTGAGGTTGTGGGGGTTGGATGGGGTTCCTGTTAGCATAGAGTGCTTGAGGATTGTTGAATGAAAAAACTAGAGGGTGGTTCTGAGCATTGCGCTGATTAGAAATTCTTTTCGGATCTCCATACAAGATAAAGTTTCTTGCATCGATGTTCTGAGGAATGGGGTTTTCGGTGGAATTTGATTACCATCAACTCTTTGTTGGTCTTGTGGCACTTGATTTCCGTTTGGACTAACTTTCCCTTGATGGAGGATCAATTGATCGAGTCCAAGAGGATGTGGGTCGTTTTGACCTTTGGGTGCGACCGGATTGTTCAAATTAACATTTTCAGCCATTAAATTGGATGAGTTTGCGTCTTTCTTTGCTTTCTGGTTTGAGCGTTCGATCTTTGCGAGTTCTGAGTTATCGAGGCTTAATAATTAAGAGGATTTGTCAGATCTTATGATAATACACATGTAAAAAAAAGAAGAAAGAACGAGATGAAAACTGTAAAAAGAAAAATCTTAGAATAGACTCTTAATAAAAACTTGAAAGGCACTATTGATCCCTGAAAACGGTGCCAAAATTCTGATAGGTTAAGAATTTAGTCCTAAAACTAATACTGCAGAGAACCGATCAATGCAGTACATTAAATGGTCAAATCCACATAGACCAGAAAGCACACGATTCAATTTAATTTTAAGTCAAGCTAAGATAGAAAAATTGAGTTATTTGTAGTGAATCAAAACGATAAAATAGAAACGGTTGTAAGCAATAATATTAAAACGTCAGGCATTAGGGGAATCCTTAGGTAATCAAGATTAAAAACCAAAGTTAACATGCATGATTTCATTGAAAATAGTTCTCAACATGAAAGACAAATAGAATAATCTTCTCTTGGAGTATTAAAACCTATGCTCAAATTATCAGAAACAAACTCTCGTCGTATCTAACTAATTTGATCATGCATTAATGTCCAGATTCAATCGTTCATAAGCATTTAAGACAATACTCTGGCAAGCATAAACACTTATTCATCTAGATTAAGTCAGGTTTCTAAATCAAATCTCTTTGTATTAATCAACCTATTAACAAGAACTAGGTGATCAGACTAATTCAAACATTAAGAACAAATCTAGACTAAGAACCTAACAAATTCAATCCTATATGAATAACCCTAACATTCAAACTTGGTTTCCCTAATAAACCCTAAAACCTAACTGGTGAACTACTCAAACATTGCAAATGATGAACAACACAATATCAAAGAAGAACACATGATGACATAAAATAGATATATTAAAAAGGGTTCAAAATCTCTTCTCCAAATACAAGGGTCAATAATTCTTCTCCCAGTAAAAGCTATCAAAGTTTGCAAAAGTATGAAAGTGTCACTAAAAATAAACCTAAGCTAAAAGCTTAAATGTTATATATTATATTCAATTTTTTTTTTAAAAAAACTATACTTTTTAGGAAAGAAAGTAAAAATAAATTTGGTAAATTAAAATTAAATAAAAAACTGAGTTTCAAATTTAAATGAGAAAAAATATTTCTAAAGGCATATCATGTAATTTATTACAAATTAAAGAATAACTAACAAACTAATACATAAAATATCCGAAAATATAGAATAAAAACAAAAATTCAAACAATTAAAATTTAGACACAATATAACCTCCGACAATAACTAACAAACTAATACATAACATAGAAGGAAGAGGAAAAAAGTAATTAAAAATATCGTAAAAAAAAATTCCTTTAAATTCTCGCACAATCCTTTTTTTTTTTTTTCAGAGTTGTTAGTTTGCTTTGCTTCTTAAAACTTTGATATCTGTGATTCTGGAGAAAAAGATGAAGAGAGTTAGAGAAGATGATAACAGAGAAACGTAATTTTCAATCTTTAATCTCATTTTTTCAAATTTTATTTAAACTTTGCTTTTGTGTGTGATTTTGTTTATTGATTACACAAACTAATTATCAAGCATTAGAAAATAGAATATTACTTTATAAACTCTTCAATATCCATTAGGTGTAATTATTTGAATCTTTAACACATTTTTTATGGAATCTTGTAGGCAAAGGAAACCTAGAATCATGACCAAAAGTGATGTCTTGTGTTATCTCAAAGATGTCAAAGAAAATTTCTCAGACAATAATAACACATTTGATAGATTCCTTAAGCTTTTAAAGGACTTTAAAGCTGAAAGAATGAACACTGATGTTGTCATAGAAAAAGTCAAAGTTCTGTTTAAAGGATACAAAGAATTACTATTAGGGTTCAATAATTTCTTGCCTAATGGTTATCAAATAACTTTTCCGGAAGAAGAAGAAGAGAAACGTAAGACTATGGTTGTTCTTAAAGATGCTTTCGATCTTGTCTCCAAGATTAAGGTATATATATGCATATGTTTGTTTGGTTATATGTTGATTTTTCTAATAAAAGATTAGGTTTAATTAATAATGTGAATTTCTACTTAATTATACAGGCAAGGTTAGGAGATGATACTTATAGAAGGTTTCTAGAGATATTGAACATGTCTCGAAAGGCTAAGAAGTCTATCTCTGATGTGTACAAAGATGTATGTTTATTCTTAATGATTGATTCCTTAATTAAGTTTTTGTGTTTCACATAAATATTATATTTCTCTGATCATATATCGTTCGTTTATTGTAGGTGACTATGTTGTTGGGTGGTCATGAAGATCTGTTTATGGAGTTTGAAGATTTCATATCTAAACCTTCAGAATCAGTTTCTGTAAAGAATGCAATTCCGCGTCACAAGAGCTTTCCAAATATTAAGCATTCTTTTGAGGTTATATTCTTATTCATCTTTTGCATAGTTAATTAGTTATAGGCATTGTTAATTAGGGCTGGGAAATTAAACCGAACCGAACCGAATTTAGTTTAGTTGATCCGGTTCGGTTTATTCAGTTCAGTTCTGCAAATTTTTAAATTTACATCGGTTTTCGGTTCGGCAACAACTATATTGTATACTATTTTAACCGAACTGAGCTAGTTAAAATTAACCTAATAAACCAATAATAGCTGAATAAACCGAAAATAAACAAAATTTAACTGAAATTAAGATTTTCAAACGAACTTTAAAAACGACAAACCGAACCGAAAAACTGAGTGCCGAACCGAACCAAACTTATATTTGGTTCAATTCGACAATAAAAAATAACTCAAAAAACCAAAAACCTAGAAAACCGAATGGCCGCCCTTTGACATTGTGATGCAAACGTTATATAGGAAACTTGATGATATCAGTTATAGAGTGAGAAACTGATATAGATTTTTATCTGTTACAGAAAACAATACAACGATGTAAGCTTAAAGATTCTTCTGAATACGATGACCAACAACAAGATGATGGTGGGAAACTTCTCGGTTATGGTATACTTTTTTAACCACATCTTTTACTATCTAATGAGTTCAATATAATCAAGCAAGTAATTAATATTTCTCTGAGATGGACCAACTTCTTGTATAATGACAATATTGTGACCATAACTTGCGTAGTTAGTTGTTTACTCATTACTTTATATTTGGTTCTAAAGAAGTTTATTTTTTTGGCAGACTGCTGTGCCATAGAAGGTCATCGATCATATTTGTGCAAAAAGAAAAATTTGAGAATTCCAGATAGTTTTCATATACCAGATCTTAAAAGAGGTAAAGATAAAACTGCAACAATTCCAAATTTTGGCAGTGAAGCTATTGGAAATGACAAGTACTTAGGTACACTTATAAATGAAGATGATCTTTTTGAATACACTCAAATTACGGCAAATGATGTGAGTATTACTTGTTCCCTTAATAATGTTATACTCTATAGTAATACCATAATTTAATGTTATTATAATTATATGGTTGGTGTAATTTTGCGCATACAGATTTAAAGCCACATAAATTCACTTAATGACTACAGGGTATCAGTCACCTCATCAGAGAGTGAAGATTATTCATGCAAAAAGCAGTATGAAGAAAACTTGTTTCTTTGTGAAGATAAAAGGTATATCCAATACTCTATGCCTTGAGATGATCTCCACACCACTCGCTTTATACTCGAACACCTGTTTGATTTGATTTAATTCGGTTCGGTTAATATGTTCACACTTAGTTTTTTAGACAGTCCATATGGACACATAACATTTTTTGAACGCGGACAAAATTTGGTCAATTGTTCAAATATAACCCGCAAAAATAAATTATTCATATTTCTTACGTTTAATATTCTTAATGCTTATGTTCAGGCACGAAATGGACACTTTACTAGAATATGTAAAGTCAGCCAAGGAAAACGTCGAAATTCTTCTAGCAAAGATCACTAACAACAGAAATTCAGTAGATACAATATGTATCGAACAATACTTATCAGGTAATCATTAATTAGTTTGGAACGCTATACTTCATTCTATCCTTCATTTATGTGTGCTAACAAGTTTCTATTTGATTTATTCAATAGTTTTGAACCTAAGGTTAATTGAGCGGCTATATGATGATTATGGACTTGACGTCTTAGATCTATTGAAGGAGAATATGCATCGCACTTTACCTGTGATACTTAGGCGTTTGAATCAGAAGCAAGAAGAATTCAGAATGTGCCACTTTGAATATCAGAAAGTTTGGGCTGAAATATGCGTTGAGAATCACTATAAGTTACGTAGTTTCAATTTTAAGAAATAAAGAACATGAGAACAAAATGTATCGTATCCTTCTTAAAGGAGCCAAAGTCAGATTAGTGTTAGTGTTGTGATTAGGATCATGTAGCTCATGATTCACTACCTCACTTTTTTGGACCTTTGAGTGGTTTTTGTATAGTTTTATGAGAACATATTATATATTTTAATGTTTATGTTTGGTCACACAATGAAGATTATATCATTCTGATCTCAGTATAACAGACTAGAAAATGTAAAACGTTGAGAGTGGACAAATTTTGACCAAAAGTGAAAAAACATAAATCAACATTCTCTAAGTGATAGTGCTTGTACCAAATTATGGAACAATGATTACCAAATTATGGAGCAACAAGTATAAAGTGATCTATTGGTTGTGTCACCGTTTTTGCGTTGTTACCAGACTAGAGATCGAGTCTCACCACTCACATAACGAATAAATTTTTCTCCTATTTATGAAGTTTAAGTTACTGGGCCGGCCTGTTGTGGCTCAGATATTAATGTGACAAAAATATGTGATAAATGATTTGAGTACAATAGGCATAACTAAAGATCCAAAATCTGTTTGCTACTAAAAAAAACTAGTTAATATGATTTTAAGTATGGTAAATATTCATTCCATTTTGTTATAATTTATGTATTAGAAGAAAAAAAATTATTTTATTATAAGTGATGTTTTGAAAATTTCATACAATTATTTAAAAAATAATCTTCAGAAATAAAACTTCTTAAAAGTTTCTTCCACGAAGACAACATAAAAGATATTATTTCAAAAATATCTTAAATTTTAATAAGAGAATCCAAATCCAAAATTTTTAATTATAAACTCTTAATATTAAACTTTTACGTTTGTGATATTTTTGAAAGAAATGTATTTTTATGATATTTTTGGAATAATTGAAAAGGGTATTTTTAAAACAATGATATATTAGTCACCAAAAAAAAAAACAATGATATATTATGAAACTCGTCATTTAAATTAAATGTTTTAAAAGCCGTTTGGTGTTTTGTGATTATTTGTACTAGGTATTTGTTTCTTTTTGCAATGCAATGTAAATTGACTTGACCCATAAACTCAAATATAGAGAGAGTAGAGACTTTTCGCCTAAGACTACCAAAACTTGAAGACCTATAATAAGTCTTCCACTATTGTCTTCTTCTTCTTTGAGGTCCTAAATTCTCTAACTTTATCTTCAAGTCTCTCTTATTAACATCTCACTTGTCTATATAAATGCATTAACATGAGTCACATTGATGAGTAAATTAAGATGAAATCTTCAGTAGTCTCTTCCATGCTTCTCTTACTCTTTCTTCTTCTTGTGTTTCCTCATATTGATGGCGCACAAATGGAACACCGGAAACTCAGTGAGTCTTTTCGTCTAGTTTTGGTTTTGGTTTGAGTTTTCGCTTTAAATAAACAAAAACCATATAACAAAAAATATTACTTAACCAAACATAGATCAACTTAATAAAATTTCAATAGTTCTTTTCAAAATAAATAAGCTTTGTTTCTTTTCTTTTTTTTTTTGATAAAGGATAAGCTTTGTTTCATTTCAGTTCCATTTAGATTGTATTGTTTTGTACTGGTGTACACCAAATAGTTTTAAAAGTATCAGATTTTAAATTCGGAGTTTTTGTCCAACAGAAATTATTATGCTTTGTGTGGAATTAGGACTTAGGTGTAAGATGATATAGAAATTCATTCACAAAAGCTACTAGACTACAATTCTTCTTAAAATACTGTAAAACTACCAGACCTTGACACAAACGTGAATTGGATATTAAATTTGGGTTGATTTGAGTTAAAATAATAAATCTAGTGTTCTTCGAACAAAGATTTAAATAAATCTTACGAAGTCCAATATTATTCAATTAAGAATTTAAATCTTACAATTTTCAAATGGGATAACAGAAAGTTTTAAAATAAATCACGTGAATTTATCCAATACACCTAAAATCATTTCAAATATTTGTTTGAATATATTCATCTTCTACAGGGCCGGTCCTGAGATTTTAAAATTTTCGGAAGGCCGCAATCTACAATGGAAAAATATGCCAAATTGTACAATTTTTCAAAAAATTGGCCGTTTTCTTAGCTAAAATTTTTAAATTGAAAAATAGACCGCAAGAGCATGTTTGCTCTATTTGGGCTCAGGACCGGCTCTGATCTTTTATAATATAATGATGAACGGTTGATGCTGGTGCAGAAGCAATTTACCATCCTTATAAACCCCTCCAGCCTCGTGGTCCTGTTTCTGGTCGGCCGTGTGAAGGTTACGTGAGATGTAAGCGTGGTGGAATCGGACGTCCCCCTTCTCCAATGTCTTACAAAGGCACATATGGGCATGGTCATTGAGCTCACTTTAGCTCTGGAACAATATATTCTATGATGTGTGGACGTTTCTTACGTTATTGTTGTCTGCTTTGTGGGTTAATTATAAGGTTTTTCATCCAATATGTTTGGTGGTTGTCACAATATTTTAAGAGTTTATCGATGTAAATGAACAATATTTTTCTAAATTCAAGCATTAAAAGCATCAATATGTGGTTAATCTATAGGGAAAAAACCTTAAAAATACTCAAATTCTATAATATTTGTCCATTTAATACACGAACTTGTTTCGTTGCCATATGAATACTCATATTTTTATTCGTTACTATTTTAATTAATAAATAATTTAAAATTGCAATTTTGTCTCAATTCCGTTAGTCACCCTAATAGAACTGTTAATTTATTAGTTAAATGAATTTATTTTTGTAATTATTTTCTTTTTACTTTAAATTTTATGTATGTGATATTTTCAAAAAAATATATTTTATTAATACAATGTTAAACCGAACATTCAAACTTGGTTTCCATAGGAAACCCTAAAACCTAACTATGAAACTACTCAGACATTGGCATGCATAAACAATTCAATATCAAAGAAGAACACATAATTAAAACAAAAGAGATATTATAAAAGGGTTCAGAAATTGATCCAAATACATGTTGAATCTCCTCTCCCTCAGTAATTCTCTCAGAAAATAAAATAAAGCTTAGTTAAAACACATTGTACTTATAGGCTAAAAAAGTAAAATAATAAATAAGAAAAACTATGTCACATAACTAAAAGAGGAATGTCGATGAAACTTGCGACTTTTCCGGATAACCAAAACTCCGGTGTCCGGTGTAAATTTTCTGGCCGAGTGGCTTCTGACGTTAATCGAACCAGTGTTGATGATGGAATGTTGTCAAAATTTCAGGATTCGCGAAGCACCCACGATGAAATCTCTACTCCTCTTCACACGATCTGGAGTGATGCTCTTCAACCGTTGGCATGATCTTCATTCTGCTATATAATGCCGATCATCAACCAGGTTCAATTTCCACTCCTTCTCTACGATTCTAGTTACCAAACACTCAAAATTAACAAACAATTCCAAAAAATTCCCAATTTCATTCCCTTCTTCTTCCTTTCAATGGCTGACAATGTCAACCGNCCCCCCCCCCCATTGCCCTTCCTCATGCCTTGCTTGATGAAGCAATGTCAGAGAATAGATTTAGCATTATAGGTCGTCCCTTGATGCCTAGGAAGCAGAATCTCCGAGCAATTGTAGCATCCATACCGCGTAATTTGGGATTAGTAGGGCTTGTTCATGGTCGTATAATTGAAGGACGCAGATTCCAATTCTTGTTCCCTTCTCAAGAATCAATGGATAATGTTCCGAGACGTGGTCTGTGGGCCTTTGCAGACAGAATGCTTGTCCTGGTACGATGGACTCCAAATGTTGGCCCTTTTGATCTGCAATTCATACCCTTTTGGGTTCAAATACGCGGCATTCCCTTTCAATTCCTAAATCTCCAAGTGATAAAAGTAATAGGTAGAGCTTTAGGACTTTTTCTAGAGGTGGACTTTGACCCCATTAATGGAACTCGTATGGAGTATGTGCGGGTTCGTCTTAACTGGAATGTGGATGAACCTTTAAGGTTTGTTCAGAACTTTCAGTTCTCTCTTGGAGAAAAATACCCTTTTGTCTCTAAGGTATGAAAGGTTAAGAGGGTTATGTGTTACATGTGGTCGTATGACACATGATTCAGGAGCCTATCTTATTCAAAATGGAGGTATCCTACCTGGTTCTGATGAGGATAGCAGTGATGATGATGTTCCACCACCTAATGCTCAGGGAGGTATTATAATAGAGGAGATTGACCCAGAAGAGGATCATGCAGCACAACCCAATGCTCATGATCAAGCTGCTGAGCAAGTTCAGGATCTCATGGAAGAAATTCATCAATTAGCAAGGGATCAGGAAGATGGACATGAGATTATAGCACAAATGCCAATGCCTACTATGTTTGCTTCAGAATGGGATATGGAATCAACCTCATATCCCTTTTACAATGCTAGATTAAATGCTGAAGCAGAGGCCAGTCACAAGAAGAGGAAGTTATCAAATGTCAATTGTGCAACAGCCTCAGGACACAACTCAGTTGGGGTTTCTGATCATGTCATGTCATCTATAACAACACCAACTGTTACCAATTCAACATCTGGAGGCGCGGTGGGCCCTATACCACCACCTACACCATGAAGATGATCAGTTGGAACTGCAGAGGGTTAGATAGTGACCTTGCAGTTCGACATCTCAAGGAGATAAATAGGACTTATCTCCCAGATCTCATCTACCTGATGGAAACAAAGCAACAGTCAAGTTATGTTAAGCAAATACTAACTGAATTAGGTTTTATTAATAGTTGTGTAGTACCTTCTAGGGGTTTGAGTGGAGGCCTTGTGCTGATGTGGAAAGCCTCTGTAGATGTAACTGTTCTTTTTCAATCTGTTAATTTATTAGATGTATGATAGGCTTAGAATTTAATCCTAGTCTATTACTGCAGAGAACAGTTCAATGTAGCAAAGATAGGGTATCAAACCACAAAGACCAGAGTGCATGATCAGTTTAAAAGTCGAAAATGGCTAAAGCAAGAATAAGATTGTGGTTGTCGAATCAAAACAGTAATTAAAAAGCAGTTTTAAACTTATAATATAAAAAC
>OVBE01006928.1:0-19147 GCA_900406425.1 Iberis pinnata | reverse complement strand
TATATATATATATATATATGCTTGTTTAACGAGATTGAATGTTCCAACGCAGATAACTGGTAGATGTAAGGCTAAGGAGGAAGAATTGATCAAACATATGGAAAAAGTTGGAGCTTTAGAGACAAATTTGCATGAACAGAAGCAACTTTGATTGTCTTGAACAATATTAAGTTTGTGTTCAAACTTGCAAGAGAGGCATAGCTTCTCAAACCAATGGTTATAATGATGAGGAAGAAGAATATGATAATCCTTGGGCATATGGTTGTGGTTATGACAGTGGTTTTGATTATATCCTTGGCATTGACACTAATTTCGTCGACTACGACGAATACGTTGGCTACTATACTCTTTCGTCTGTGTGTATGAAGCAGCACAATCACTAATAGTTGTTTTTAAACCCTGTTTTTCTTTTTCATTTCATAAATTATGTCTAATCTTTTTGAATTTATATAATTTTTAAGTAATTTTTTCCTATAAATATACTTATTATGCAAGATATGATTATATGTTAAACAATAATTTAAATTATTATGCTATATTTAAATTATTTTAGAAGTGGTGCCAAAATATTATCTCAATTTTAGTTTGATACAAGTCAATAAAACTAATAAAAATATAAATAATAACATCAATTATTCAATTATTGTAAATAATTTTATTATTAGATATATTTATAAAAAATGACACCAATTTTTAATATCATTTATTATAAATTTTATAACTAAATATATCATTTATTGGTAATGATTCCATTTTATTGACATCAGTTATTAAAAATGAAACAAATACTAACTTATAAAACCAACGCAGTACAAATATTAATATCAATTTTACCAACAACGCAATATTTAAATCATTTATAATAAATGAAACTAATATTAACATCGATTTTATCAACCGATGCAATATTTAAATCATTTATAATAAATGAAACTAATATTAATATTAATTTTATAAACCGATGCAAAATATAATATCATTATGAATAAATGATATATATTAACATTAATTACACAGTCGATGCAACATTAACATCGATTATTTTATTGATGTAAAATATTTGCATCATCACTTATTAGATCACTTCTTAAAATGATGTAAAAATTCTGATGAAAAAAATGATGTAAAATTCATTTATATCACTTATAAATGATGCAAAACATAAAAATATATGACACAAAACACATTTTTTTCTTGTAGTGTATACGTCAATGCTATCATTAATATTTAGATGTTCTATTATGTAACAACTCGGTTTATAAAATAATCGTGGTATACGAGAATAGCGTTCGGTCGTTCGTTCCATCATAATTTTACAGTTAAATATATTTATGTTTAGATGATGTTAAAATAAATAATTTACCAAGAAGTTATTTATGATATCATACGAGTGAAGTTAAATAATTGAAATTTTAAATTTATTTTATATAAATGCATTTATTCTATAATAAAATTGATTATGGATCAAATTTTATCGATGACAAAAATATATTTTAACACTATTTTGATAATTGTAATTTTGTAAACGTGTAAAGATGCTTTTAGGTATTGTGAAGAAGCTTCTAATGATTTTTTCTTATGGTTTTGATATTTCCTATTATACTCACAAATCTTTATTTCTCACCGAAATTATACGTTGATTCGACTACTTTTATCCTAAAACTATAGCTTATATCCTCAAAATTGAAAATTACACAATTATAACTATCCCTAATTGATTCATAAGAAAAGATAAATCAAAACGTACTTCTTCTTGACTGACCAGTTTTCTTAACTGGATTGGTTGGTTGCTTAACTGTTTCTTCTTCCTCCTTCTAGAACAAAACACCATCAATCCCTTGGAGGCTTGGAGCCTCAACATTGATAAAATTTTGACTAATTTGAGATTATTTTGCCATTTTTCCATTTGTATGGTGGTTGCTTTAAGAACGTGACGATTCTTAAATGCATTTGTATGGTGGTTGCAAGGAATATCCTCTCAACCTTATGATGCATATATACCATTCAAATGCGGTTTGTGGAATATATGTTCCACCGATTTATGTTCGTGAAATATTTTCTTAGTTAAAGATACGATAAAAAAGAAACTAAAACATCATTTGTAAACTTACAAAGGCAATAGGATGAGGAACGAAACAAAAACAAATCCTGAAGAAAATCACAAATGAGAGAGAGGGAGGGAGGGAGGGAGAGAGGGAGAGCTAAAATTGACTCATTATCTCAAAAGAAATCCTAAGGTTTGAGTTTTTTTCTGACCACCATTGCGGTGGCACAATATGTATAGTGCTGGTAGGATAGACAGATGTCCTAGTAGACTCCGTGAAAAGAGGAGAAAACTAGTCATCAAGTTTGGTTATTTCGTAACTCATTCTAAACTTGGTTATTTCGTTACGAAACCCAAACTCTAATTGGTCAAATTGAGAAATGTTGAGATTATTATCTCCACCACTATTTATTGAAATTATACTAATCTTAGAATGAGTTAGAATTTGATGAATCTCGTTACGAAATAACCAAGCTTTACCACAATAAAAAACTTGTAGTTGGGCAAAAGTCGTACAAAATCATCGCAAATAAATCAATAAGAACAAAATATAATAAGAAAAGATCATAATATGAAATGAAAATAAAGGAATGGGAAATAAAAATAAGATGAATAATGAAACTATAGATCTTAAGACACACTCAAAATAATCTTGAGATGAATAAGAAAAAAGCTAGAGAAGAAATTGAATAAAAATTGCCATCATTTGAAAATTATATTATTGAATGATAAAATCGACTATTCGTTTTATATTTTTTATGAGTTTAAAATGTAGGCAAATAGTTCATTCATCGAACTTAAACATAGTCGAATAATTCATTTATTTAATTTTTCAATGAACTTAAAATACTATACTCTCTCTATCCCATATATAAGATGATTTAGCTAAAAATATATATATATATATATATTAATTTTCAATGAAATATTTATACGCATTAAAATAAAAATATTTTTTATATTTTTCATGGTATTATTATATTGGTTAAACTATTCTTTATCATTAATTAAATAGTGTTTTTAATAAGGAAAAAAATCATTTATAGTTTCTTAATTTTTTCGTTTTAACCCAAAAAATCTTATAAAATGGGACGGATGTGGTATTATATTTATCTAGCCAAAAAAAATTATTTAATATATTTGCATTTGAAGAAACTGAAACATTGGCGATACCTTTCTAGTACAAGGAATTTAACAAATACACGTTTGATTAATTGCCTTCCTTACTTGAAAATAAATCAACCATGAGGCTTTGAACATCATGACAAATGAGACTCCACATTAAAGAAAATGTTTCAGCTGCAATTATGAAAAAACATGAAATGTAACCAATAACTATAGTCTTTGATGTTAATAACTTAAAACTACAACTCACAATACATTTGTTTAATTATTTAGTTGTTTGTTTGAGAACATTCAGATTTTTTTGTTTTTTATTGACATTAAGATAAATAGTCAATGACATGACTTGATCAAAATAGTGTGGTTGACAAAGTTCAAAAAATTTTCAAGTTCATATTCCAAAGCGTATGAAATAATATTTTGGTACGTCTCATTTACATGTTTTAGGTTCTTATTATTTTTTTGGATTTCAGTTGAAAAATAATTGTTTATGATTTTAGTTTTTGGTTGTTGTGATGTTTTATGATATGATCTAATGTCTAAATGAGCTTGGAAAATACAATTAGATTTAACCAATTTAAAGGTTTCCACTTGAATTTTTCTATCTATGTTAATGTAAACCATATGTTTAAGTTTCTTCAAATGCAAAATTGTTAGATAATTTTTTTTGGCTAGTTAAATATAATACTCCATATGTCCCATTTTATTATATTTTTGGGGTAGAGCACAAATATTAAAAAACTATAAATGAGTTTGTTTTTTAAAAAAAATTTCTATTTAATTAATGATAAATAATAGTTTAACTAATAGAATAATACCATACAGAATATGAAAAATTATTATTACTTCAATGAGTATATATTTACACTAAAATTAAGAAAATATTTCTAGCTAAAACTTCATATATAATAGGAGAAAGGGAGTATAATATTTTAAGTTCATTGAAAAACTAAATAAAAGGACTATTCGACTATGCTTAAGTTCGATGAATGATATATTTGACTAAGTTTTAAATTCATTGAAAAATTTAAAATGAATAGTCGATATTATCATTCACATCCAAACTTAATTCTTCCTAGAAACAATTAATTTTATTGTTTATTTAACTAATCAATCCAATCATCGCAGATACATGTTGAAAGAAAAAAGTGTAAAAAATCTTAACCATCCAAAATGTGTAAAAATTAATTTGGTGGAAGAGAGAAGATGGTGGGAACTTAATGGTCAATAGTGAGATTGGAGAGAAAGGGGAAGAAAAAGAAAATAAAAACATTTATGGGTCACACACCTTTTTTCCCCATCTACAGTTTCTAAAATGTTTCAAATTTTCAATGATGAATTCCATTTTTACCTTCATTTTTTTCTTATATTTTCTTTATACATATTATGAAATTTAATAATAATTTTCTTATAACATATATAACATTAAATTATAATTAAGTACTCATTTTCATGTCTATTTTTATTTTCTTTACGATTCTCTAGTTTTGAACATATCACTCTTTATTGGACCACTTTGAAATCTTAAATTGTTAATCTTTTTAATCTTAACAACACAATTTATAAACGTAAAAAGACACCCCACTAACAAAATTAATTTTCGTTTGCAATAGTTATAATATTAAAATGAAAAAATCATTTTGCTAAATGTAATGTTATGATTTATTAGTTCGACATCATATTGAAAATTTAAAGCCGACGGTTTAAGTTAGCACGTGTATATGCAACTGAGAAAATGCAGTTGTCTACATTCATTCCATTCATCACTTCAAGCCACCGTTTTATATTATGCTTAATTGATTTATTACATTATTTTATTTTGACATAAATAATATATAATTGTATCATACAAAAAATCCAGAGATCCGGGCATATGATTAGATGCTCCGGTGTCAATGATCCAGGATTCATAGAAGTACTTACCGGAGAGACGTTGTGTTAGCGGTATCTTACGATCATCAATAATATGCACCAAAGTTTGCCACTGATCGTTGCTTAACCCGCTAATTCTGACTATATATGCAGCAGTGAGTCCCCGATTATTTGTCGAGAGAGACAAATCTGAAGTAGGTCCAGTATTATTAACAAATACATGATTAGCACGATGCTGAAAGTGATTAGCACGTTGTGTTGGCAGTCTTTCCTCTTGACTTTCCTTCTCCAGTTTGACCATGACTATAATTGCTTTGAGAAGCACTGTCGCGACCTTTGTTTCCAGTACAAGTTTTAATTTTGTCTTCGAACCAATCTGGATATCCAATCAATTGAAAACAATTATCTGCCATGTGTCCATACCGACCACAGTGAGTGCAACTAACGCCTCTGTTACTACCAATTTTACTGCGAGATGTTGTTTGGATCACAAATCTCATTGCGTCTATCTTTTCTTCATTCATTCGACCAAGTGATTTTGAATCCTTATCCTAAATCAGTGCATTATATGCATCTTCAATCGATGGAAGTGGAACACGAGATAATAAAGCCGATTTCACAGCTTCGTAAACTGTCTTGTCCAATCCCATAAGAAATTGGTGAAATTTGTCTTCTTCACGTTCTTTGCGCACCTCTTCCAATGTTTTTGCTTGTTGGTAGTCGGACAAGCTACACCACAATTTTGAGAGTTTACCGAAGTAAGTTTCAATTGGCAATCCCTTTTGCCTACATGTTGCAAGTTTGGTTTTGAGTCTTTGAACTCGCTGACTGTTTTTAATGCCAAATCGCTTTTGTATGTGTGTCCATAATTCATGAGAATCATCTATGTGTGATACAGAGGAAGATATATTCTCATCAAGGGTAAGTTTCATCCATGAAACTACCAGTGCATTATTCGCACGCCTGAATTCGTAATCTGCTGAGGCTTCGTCCGGTTGTGGTATGGTTCCATCAGCAAATCTGAATTTCTTGCGAGCTTTGAGAGCCAATCGGAAGTTAGTAGCCCATTCATCATAATTTTGACCTCGTAATAAAGGTTTGGAGATTAAAGTTCCTGAATTATCTCCCGAAGTAAGATCGTACGGTGATATCATACGACGTGTTGAAGTTATCGTAGAAGATTAGTTGTCAAGTTGACGTTTCTGATACCATGTTAAGAAACTAGTGGTGATTGTAAATTAGGTTTCTTGATTGATCGAACAAGTATATACAAAGTATTATATACCATATACAAAACAGAGCATCGTAAACTAAGGCAAGTTATTAACATGTCTTCATAGTATCTTCTTGATATCTTCGTAAGCCCATGTTGAGCCCAATACAAGCGGAGGCTATAATTGATAAATCTAGAAAAAAACCTTAAATCTTTTTTTTTTAATAATGTGTTCTTATAGTTTTTAGAACTTAACCTAATAATTAGGTTGTGAGTAAATTATCGCCATAAATTCCCAAAAAATAAACATTAATGCCATAAACCACTTTCTTATTTACCATGTCATAATACAACAAATCAAAAGACTAAAATACCCTCATATCAAATCATTCACCTTTTCCTATTTTTCTTTTTTCTCTCCTCTACCTACTCATTACTTTCTTCTCTCTTCATCACCATTAACCTCCATTGAAAAGAAATATCTACTTCTCTTTCACTTTTCTTTCGTAATCTCTGGAAATTATTCATCTTTCTCTATTTTTCTCTTCTCTCTTCTCTCTACACACTCATTATCTTCTTCTCTCTTCATCACCATTAACAACCTCCATTGAAGTTTCATATCTACTTCTCTCTATTTTCGTAATCTGGAACCTTTTTCTGTTAGTAACGATTATGCCAGCATCAACGAGCTCAAAGAGATCTAAACGTAAGAGGACTAGGGATTCACATGTAGTTGGGAGCAAGCAACCAAAAGCTGTCTACAGAGAAATTTCAGAGGATTTGGTCATCCTTATAAACTTAATTGTTTTGTGATATTAATTATAGTTTTGATTTTAATTTGAAATTAGAACATTATCTTTTGATTTAGCAGTTTAGATTTTAGACAAGTTTATCTAATGATGTCCATGAGACTGGATTTATCCACAAAATCTTGGTGTCCACCAATACGGTTTGGTCCACCAAGATGAAAAAATCCACAACATCCATCTTGTAGACATGTCGAACTTGTATATGCGATTAATCTACTACTGAAGTTGTAGTTAACTACATTGTTTTTGAACAACTTTTAGGTAACTTAATTATTTTTGTGATATTAATTGTAAAAAATGTCCATGAAAAACTATGAGATAACTTGTCTATTAATGTTTATAAGATAACTTGTCCATAAGTGCCATGACATAATTTGTTACACATTTTCATGGTTTAACTTGTGTAAATTTGTCCACAGACGAATTATATAATAGGTGTTTGTGGACCATTTTTTATAAATATATTTTCTAAGCCATCAAGATAAACTGATCAAAATATCAAATTTTTTTTTTAATATGTCCATATTGTCAATCATCTACATGGAAGACAAGAATCTTGTCCACGAACGATGATAGTTTAAAGTGACTAAATTGTCTTGTCAAAAATAAACAAAAAGAAAATGATAATTAGACTCTTTGTCCAAGACTTTTTGTTTTGGCGCCAAAATGAGAGACATCCGAGAAGGGCACGCTGGTCATTTTTCCTCTGCCATAATGCCACACATTTATGGCATTTTGGATTAAAAAAAGCCACTTATGGCATTTTTGTTTACTTTTTGCCAAATTATGGCACTTTTGGAAATTGTCCCTTAGGTTGTTATTCTTAGGCGTCTTAAGTTTAATACAAAAGGACATGGTGGTGGTTGTTGTTTTTATTTTGATGCTATTCTTAACTCATTGAGACTTGGATGAAAAAGGAGAGCTTCATTTTGCTTCGTATTGTTGAATCAATCTGGAAAAGAGTTCAAGAGATCACAACGTAATGATTTTTGATAATTGTCTTTCATTTCATATATATATATACTTGAGAATTGAAGAAAAGTTTATAATTCTATTTTTTTTATCTTACCGTAGACAATTGCAAATTATTCTGTGCTGAGATCCCAAGCTGGGGTTTTTTCAACGAATATGAATCTTTCAACTATTCAAGAAAAAGTGTTCAATAAACTAACCACGAAGTTTTTCATCAAGGAAAATCTACTCGTAATGATATGGTTGATTACAAGGGTTTCCAGATCCATTTTTCTCAAGTAATTACTTAAATAGTCTTTAAACCCTAACTATAATGGTTGGCGTAAGGGGTGGTTTCAGATTTTTCAGTTCCGACTACATAATATCCAAAATAGGAACCAAGTAGATTTCAGTTCAGTTAGGGTCGGATTTATTCGGATTTGGGTTAAGTTTTTTTTTTACCAAAACCTAACATAAAGCCGAGATTTTTTTCTAGGGCTTGCGGTTTGGATTATCTGTGTAATTTAAAATTTCGATCTTGTATTTTGGATTTTCAGTTTAATTTTTTGGGTTAATTTAGGTCAAAAAACCAATTAACACCCGAATTATCCGTGTAACCCAAACAGAAACTGAAATATGCAACAAAAATGTGAATTACGCGATCAAAGCTATCTATATATATTCCACCAATTAGTAATAAAAGTTTGAATTACAGGGCAAAAAGACTATAGATGTAAAATAAATAAAGGAATGAATGCTTTCTTTTTTTGTCATTTTTAATATGTAAATTGTTAATGAACCTACCATATTTTTTTATTCTATTAGAAAATAAACACTAAGTTTTTTTTATATCCATTCAAGTTTTGGTTTGGTTCCAGTTCCGTTTGATTATCTAAAATAACTAAAAGATTCTAAAAATCGTTATGGTTATGTAGAAGTAAGGTTCGGTTTCGAGTAAAATGTTCAACCCTAATTGAAGCATAATAATAATTGACCCTCTATCTCTTTGTTGGCAGTTTTTTTTCATTGTATGAGATTGCCTTACATCACCCATACTTTGCTAAAGATTTTAAACCAAAAAAACAAAAGTGTGAAAACTACATGAATCTCCTCCTCGATCTTATTAAATCACTAAAGAAGTTTCTACAAAGTTTGTCTTTGAGTGATCTGAACAATGCTCAAACCAAACTGAATGAGTTGACAGAAGCAATCTTCAAGCTTGACTGGTTGGAGTCAAAGCTCGAGGAGCTTTCATTAGAGAGAAAAAAAGCACTTCTGGATGGAACTTGGGTGCAACAACTCGAGAAACGTGTCAAAAATTCTAAAACTACTTTTTCTAATCTCAAAGTTTAACTAGACACGAAGAAGCTGCTAAAGTTGATGCATTTGTCTTCAAAGGTTGTTTTATAAGGAGATTATTCCACTCCAGCTTCTCAATCTCAAAATAATAATTATGTGTGTGTAGTAAGAGCATGAGGAGATTTATTTCATCTTCTTAATGTAGTATGATCCAAATACTTTTGTGGACGATACTATGTTTTAAGATACAAGAGAGCGCGTCAGCCGAATTTATTAATCAAGCTCGACGTGTCTCATGTGGCCATCGCTTTTGATTTTGACGGAGAGTTCTCGTCCATTGGAAAGGTAAGTAACCTTAATAAATATATGAATTTTTTCCCTAATGATTGATTCTTGTTTGATAACTAAACAATACATTTTGAGGAAATCTACAAAGTTAAGATTCTACGATCGAAAACGGAACCAAAAATATCATCTCACATGGTTCTTATAGTAGGATATGGTCAGACTGCTGACCGGAGACTCTTTTTCATCCATAATAGTTGGGGGAAACGTTGGCGAATGAATGTTTACGCGCGCATCTTCATCGATGAAAACTCAGGTGCAAAAGTGGTCTATACCGATTGATCCATAGTCCGAGAAACGAACACTTTATTTTCAATAGGAAGAAAAAAAACTTTTATGAACAACGTACTATGATTAGTCTTATAATTTCTTTATGCTGACAATTTATATCTTTCAATGGTTGTTTTTGGATTATGGAGAACTTAGAGTATCTTATAAGTGTTATATTTTTGGATTTTGATATCAAATTAATTTTAGTGTAATTGTTTTTACACATATCTTCAGTGTTATATGTCCAAAAAAGTTTACTAGTCAAAATAAACCGAAACAAATAGTTTGTTCCATACAAATTGTACATACTACATATTAAGAGTTGTGAAAGGTTTAAAGAACATAAAACAAAATTACTAAATATCTTGTTAATAAAAGTGCGTTTTTAAATCAATGTGTATTATTAGCTTTAAGAGCTTGAACCGGTAAGTTTTTGTTCAGAAGCTGGTCTACAAAAGAAATGGATTTATATTATCAATTTAATCAAATTCAAACCAAGACATTATATTAGCAAGTCCAAGCAATCATATTACATAGAAAAATATTGATACTAAAACAAAATATTTATACTTTTGCCTGATATTTTTATTTCGTCCATGTTGTTATTATATGGTGCTCTCGGTCTTGGATCTAAATGGTTCAAAAATCCCAAGATTAAGTTGGATTTCAGGTGATGAATAAGTTATCTTGTCTATTCAAACACGTTGATGATTCTGTTTTTTGTCGAAAGATAAGCCTTAGATTTAGAAATCAATAAAAATAGTTAATAATTTTGACTATACCTAAAAAATAATAGTGTATAATTTTTTTTTTGTCATTATATAATTATAAATATGACATAATATTATTTTAGCAAATATTTTCTTTATTATTAAAAGTAACAATCACAACTTTTACAATTTTGGTTACCGATCGGACTTTTATTATTATTATTATTTTTATTTAAAAGTCACAGTCGCTACAGCCAAAAGATAATAGTAAAAGCCTATAGTAACAATCGTTACCAATAAGACCTTACAAAGAAGATAAAAAAACTTAAATGATAAAAATATGGCTTTAAAAACTTATAAAAATTATTCAAACAAAAAAAAACCACTACCAATCACCACTTTTAACCCTGAAACGAAATTTGATCTGCAACTGTATAATTTAACACATTTTAGGAAGTTTAGTCCTAATATTAGGTGGAAATCCAACCTATAAATAAATCATTGAAGTTTTAAGAGAATAAGAGGCAACACAGTCTCTAGTGGATTCTAACCAAATCAGTCGACCCTTCAATTGTCCCACTAATTGATCAAAATCCAATAGCGTACAACTTAATTCTATTAATCGAATCAAATCCAATCGGACGGCTTAAGATGCATCGGCCTTACTCCACAAGTCTTCTTCGATTTCCACCGACACTCTACTTACCGTTGATTCCTACAAATCACCGTTGAGATCTCGCCACGTATAGCTTCTTTTATCCTCTGCATATACCACATGGTAGACTACGTACTCTCACGCTGCTACATACAGTACATTGCGATCTAAGTAGGCCCAAAGGTAATGTGCATTTACGCGTCGGTGTAGTGTTCTTGAGAGTAGAATATAAAACAGTCATCTGAATCTCAAGAATCAGTGAGATATACAATCAAAAATCTTTTCCTCTCTATCTTGTTTGAACGAGCAATGGAGGTGTTCTACTACTTAGTGTTTGGTGTTCTGGGCATCTTCGTTGCTGCATTGGAGCTTAGCAAGAACAACAAAGATCGAATCAACACTTCTTCAGCTTTCAACTCTTTCAAGAACAATTATCTCGTCGTTTATTCTCTCATGATGGGTAAGATTCTCTCTTCCCTTGTAACTACTTTTGAGCAAGAGATTGGTGCTTAAAGAAGCTAAAGTTTTGAACTTTTTGACATTTAAGAGATCTAAAGTTAGGTATTTGTCTAGCATCATTGATCCGACCGGAGTTGCTAACTATTTGTTTTGTGATTGCAGCTGGTGACTGGTTACAAGGTCCATATGTGTACTATCTTTATAGTACTTATGGATTTGGAAAAGGGGAAATTGGACAGCTTTTCATTGCTGGTTTTGGTTCCTCTATGTTGTTTGGTACAATCGTTGGATCTCTAGCAGACAAACAGTGAAATTTCTCTCTCTGATGCTTTTATGTTTGAAGTAGACTTAAACTCTCAACTCTATTAGTAACTTGCATAATGGTGTGTTTGTGTATCAGGGGTCGTAAGAGGGCGTGTATTACATACTGTATTACATACATATTGAGCTGTATCACAAAGCATTCTCCTCAATATAAGGTTTTAATGGTAGGCCGTGTGTTAGGAGGAATCGCTACTTCCCTTCTGTTTTCATCATTTGAATCATGGCTAGTCGCCGAGCACAATAAGGTAAAGCAAGCTTTATATGCTGGACTAAGAAGAGAGCCATTTTTTGTAGATAATCATAGTGTTTTTTGTAATGTATGCAGAGGGGGTTTGAGCAGCAATGGTTGTCTGTAACGTTTTCAAAGGCTGTATTCTTTGGCAATGGTCTTGTTGCAATTATAGCTGGATTGTTTGGGAACTTGCTTGTCGATTCTTTCTCTCTTGGACCTGTTGCGCCATTTGATGCGGCTGCTTGCTTTCTTGCTGTTGGAATGGCTGTAATTCTATCATCATGGTCAGAAAACTATGGAGATTCTTCTGATAGCAAAGACTTGCTTACTCAGTTCAGAGGTGCTGCAGTAGCCATTGCCTCTGGTAAGTAGCCCCTTTTGGATTTAGATTCTCAGTCGATAACTGGAATACTAAGAGAATTGTTTTTTTTCTTCTTTTGATCAGATGAAAAGATTGCACTATTGGGTGCCATTCAGTCTCTCTTTGAAGGATCTATGTACACTTTTGTGTTCCTCTGGACTCCTGCTTTAAGCCCAAACGATGAGGAGATTCCCCATGGTTTCATTTTTGCAACATTCATGTTGGCTTCGATGCTCGGTAGTTCCCTTGCATCTCGTTTGTTGGCTCGCTCATCTCCCAAAGTAGAGAGCTACATGCAGATTGTCTTCTTAGTTTCTTCTGCCTCACTATTGCTTCCAATATTAATGACTGTAAGTGGAAAGTACTTCCTCTAAGTCATTCTTGAGCTATCTTTATTATGATGACTGATCAATTGTTTGCAATTGGATGTGTGACTCAGTTGTTTATAGCACCTTCTAAGATAAAAGGAGGAGGAATCTCTTTCTCAGGCTGCTTTCAGCTTCTAGGGTTCTGTATATTTGAGTCATGTGTAGGACTTTTTTGGCCATCTATAATGAAGATGAGATCTCAATACATCCCTGAAGAAGCCAGAAGCACAATCATGAACTTTTTCCGAATTCCTTTGAATATCTTTGTCTGTGTTGTCTTGTACAATGTAAGTCTCTCAAAATTCTTACCTTTTCTGCATTATAGTATATTAGTATCTAGAACTTACTAGTTCTGTTTGCTCTAAAGGTGAATGCTTTCCCTATCACTGTCATGTTTGGAATGTGTTCGATCTTCCTCTTTGTTGCAAGTCTCCTACAAAGACGGCTCATGATGCTTGTTGATAAGCCAAGTATGTTGTCTTCTGTCTTCATCTATCTTGACTCTATCTGTTTGTTCTAGCATGTTTTCCAGTTACAATCAGTATAAATCTCTTATGTTTTTGCAGAGGTTAATGATTGGACACCACTTGAAGAAAGAAACCAAGAAGAAGATCCTCTCAATATTTGATGAATAAACTATACATATACTCACATTCTGAATTCAGTAATGGAAACAGATAGAAGAAGATGAGTTTTTAAGGTATACTATATATAGAACGCAACAATGCGAATACAGTAGTTCGATTGTTTAACTTTCTTGGCTATTATTGTTGATGTTAGATTCAAAGACAAAAGTTTAATTTTTATGCAATCAATGTGCAATTCTTTCCTTCTATGCAAGACCCCTCTTCTACCTAGACCCCTCTTCTACCTACCGTCGGCTCAAAAATATTATTGGCCGCTCGGCAAAACATAACTTTGGATCTCTTATATTTAATTTATTAAAAAGTTGTCAAGTAATTCACTACTACATGCTTATGCGTTAGATTTTAACCATAAAATTTATTCATATTTTTATAGACCTTTTTCAATTACTATTTAGAAATATATATAATTTTCTATAAATGTAAATAAATTGAACCCTTAAATTAGTAGTTTAGGGAACGGGTCCTTGGGCAGTTGTACCTCTTTTTCCGTAGTTTAACTGTGCTAAGGACAAAACAAAGTTATTAAGCATAGAGATCTTTAGAGCACCTCCAATGGAGGATTTATAAAGTTTCTTAAATAGTTTTTTTAGGTTTATTATGATTTAAAAATTTTAAAAATCATGTTTTTAGGGAAGGATCAACCCTTATTTAAGGGATTTAAGATCACTTAAGGCTCGCATAGGTGTCAGTATGCTATTGGCTGTGTGATTTTAGGGGTTTTAATTTTTATTTTTTTTTCATCCTTTCTTAAGAAAAGAAAAATATTAAGAAATCCTATAGAGTTTCTATCATTGGAGGACATTTATGATTAAATTAACTAGAGTTTCTTAATCTATTAAAATATGATTAAAATTTTTTTAAAAAACCCCACAAGGGGTTCTCTGTTGGAGATGGTCTTATATGGAGAAACAAATAGAGTCACTAGCATTTGTGTTTTCTTATAAAACAGAACAGTACCTAGATATAGTTCTTAGAGAGTAAAGACATTTATGAGAATTACAATAATCAATTTGCTACATGTTCTGTACAAAGCACTTGTTATGTACTTTTGTGTGGTGGTCTTAGAAGACAGGACAGCCTTTGATGGCAACACCTTCAGCGGTTGGACAGGAAGCGAAGGGACAAGTGTCACGGTCACCGGAATTGCCCCACCATTGGACTTCAATGCCTTTACGTCCTAGTGCTAGAAACAGAAGTATAGTCATAAAAGCTGAGCCAGCATCTAAACCACCTGACAAAACATAGTTATACTTCTTCCACCACTCTCTCCTGTACTTGAAAATAAAGTGTCCAAAGACAAATGCGACAATGAGCCAGCTAGTGAAGTTAACTGCTGTTGCTGGTGGCATCATTGCGGTAGCTCCTACAAGGACAGGGATATGAATCTTGGAGATCCATGTTTGAGCTGGGAACATCTTTGTAGCTAGCCAGACCAAAAGTGGAGCTATGGCTCCTACTAGGAAAAACCAGTTGACACTTGAGTATTCTCCAAGGTCTCCAAACATCCTACGTGGTCCTACTAGACCCCAAATCACAGAAGCGTCAAAGAAGACACGGTCCATAGGACAAGTCCATTGGCTATCTGAAGGAAGCAGAGATGTATCACAAAGATGAGGAATCTCTTCCATTAACCACCAAGCTGTTCCTGTGTACACCACAACCGCCACAAGCGTCCCTACCACCTACACTTACAAATTGATTAGTTATATTCACGAGCTTCTAATTCAAAACCAACCGATGATAACATACATGTCCGAACCCGAAAAATCTAAGGCCTAATACAAAATGAAAATGTGAGGCCCTAACAAACAAAAATGCGAATAGAATTTGTTGAAAATATATAGAGTTTAACAAAAAAAAAATACATATCCTCAATGCTAACAATAAAAAGGCCCAATACCTATGTATTATTTGTATGTGCTCAGATCTAGCTCTGATAACGTACCTGAGCCATGAACATGGATCTAGGTGGGATCTTCATGTAATGACCAAGCTTAAAGTCGGAAATAAAAGTTAAAGCTTGACTCATACTAATATATCCATAGACCTTAAAACACATGTTGGCAACAGGACGTTCCGGGTAGATATAACCAATAACATACTCTGTTATGATGTTTAAACCAGGTGCTTGATTAGTTGTCGCGGCTATGACACCAATCAAAGGTGTAAAAGTAATAGCAATGGCACAAGCAAGTATCACTCCCCACCAAGGAAGTTGTACGGTGTCATTGTAATGCACAGAGATGAACATAATCAGCGCGATATTCAGTAAGAGAATGATCAAAAACCACCACATTGGAACTTCTTTGTAGTTTTTCTTCATGATTCTTGTATGTATATCCATTTTCTTATTCTTTTGAAACGCTCCTCTTGTTTGTTTCCACAAATCACTGTAAAAAACACAGAGTTTAGTTTTTATTCTAGGATTAAAAGATAAGTGATTATATATGTTATACCTTCCGTTGAAGACTAAGACATGGACAATAGTTGCTGACAATGTAGCAAAACCGAGACCATAAGTAACAGCAAAGAAAGTACTCATGTTGATTGAACCGGTTTGAGAGTAAACCGTACGGTCAAGATGGAATTTGTTATCAATAATGCTTAAAACATCATAACGTGAGCCATTAGCCATAAAGAGCTGACTAGAGAAGATAGGGAAAGTCTTGGCGTTATAAATGTTAAGCCAATAACAAATGGGAGTGACTATATACATAACTAACACAAATCCTATAGCTACATTAATGGAAGCAAACAAAGGACTAGCTAAAGGACTTCCAAGATAAGCACTAATTGTAACCCAATCAAAACCAATTGATCCAATACCAAGACCATGTTCACCTGAACCGAGTTGGTTTACTAAAATTGATTTAGGATTAAGCCAACAAACCCATGAGATTGATGTTAACATAGTGAATAGATAACCGGGAAAGATGTAGTAAGCGAAGCTAGCTACGAGAACGATTAAGAAGAATTGAGTTCGACTCATAGCTCCTTTTGATTTCTTTTCTCTTTCGTGTAATGCACCGAAGAGAGAGACTTGAACTAGATTGCTTGGCCACCACATTTCTCCTGGCTCAACGAGGTGTTTTCTGAATAGACCAGCCCAGCCAAATCCAAGAATCTGAAACGATTTCAAGATTTCAAGATTTTCAAGATTGGAGAGAACAAGAAAGAGATTAAAGTGAAACCTGAGTGGTGATCATAACGAGAAACGCAGGGAGGAAAGGAAGAGAGCGTTTATAGTAAAGCTTAATAGCACTGAGTACATGTGTGGCATAGACGGAGCCGGCACCGGAATTTGCAAAGATTGTAATCAGAACATGTTCCTTGACGTTGAAGGCACCTGGGTTTAAACTGAATTCAAACCTCGTATTTTCCAAGAATCTTCTTGTCGGAAGCACCCTCGCCATTAGATGTCCGAGAGGCACGACGGCTATCTGAGCGGAGATTCCGGTAACACTCAACGGCATCGTTCTGTACCAGAAAAACTGGTTGATGAAAGAGAGTACTATGCACGCGCCAATACCAAGAACCCACATTCGAAATGTGAGAACCGGTAAAGTCGGGTCGTCGGTTTTGGGTACAGTGAGTTCTACTTCCGGTACAACGCACCGGTCATCGTCGTACATAACCGTCGTGAACTCCGTTGCTATCTCTCCCATCGTTTTCTTGTGTTCCGATCTTTGAGGGACGAATCTAGACTTTAATTATTGAGTTTGATGTATGTATATATGTACATACACTTAAGTTATGTCTTGTCCACTGAAACCTCTTTTTCTCACTCACATGTTATCATTGATACATTGTAATATAAATGTATCGAATAGATTATAATATAATGATTTTGCAGAAGAAAGAGAATAAATCAGAGTGGAAAACGACAAGTGATGGGTCAAGATATTTCGGCTTGTGGGAGGCCGGAGGGAAAAACAGCTAAGACTTTTTATAATTTAAAATTAGTGCCAACAAAAATAAGAGAGTGTGAGATATTAAATACATAAAGTAAAGGATATGTATGAACATATATATGTATATAAAAAAGTTAATAATACAAGTACAAATTCATTCAATTATCAAAACTAATTAGGCTCACATAATAATGCATCTTATCTTTAAGGTAACGGAGTTCACTCCTAACATTTTCTTTACCAATTGGCCAATATTAATTCGAGCAATAATGGCTATCAGAAATCAATAAAATTTCTACTAGTCCTTCTGTTTTATTTAAAATTTATTACTAAATGTTATTTTTATAAAGAATTTATGTTTTATTCAGTCCAAATATAATTCATACATTCTTTCCAAACTTAAACAAATCAACTAAAACAAACTTAGCCAAATTTTTGAGAAAACAAATTTTCTTTTAGTCACAATAGTTTTTTAAAATGTAATTTTTTAGTTTCCAATGTATAATTAGCTATACGTTTTCTTTAATGTTCATGTTTTATGTTCTTTTTAGTGGGGCTGTTCGTTTGCCAGTCGCTAGCGGCAGCGACTGGCGACAGCGATTAAAAACATGTTCGTTTGTCAATCACTGGTCCAACGATTAATCGCAGCGATGAGTCGCTGCGACCAGCGATTAAAAATTTGAGTCGTCGAGAATTATAGCGTTTAAAACAGTGTTAGCGACAGCTTTTTCTTTTAATGACCTAAATGCCCCTAATGTTTTAAGAAATTACTAAAAACTTTAACCCTAAAATTTTAATTTCTTCGTCTCTCTCAAACTCTCAACGGCGATACTCATCGATCTCTCTCAAACTCTCAGCAAATCATCTCACAACACTCATCTTCCTGTCTCTCATCGATATCAATCTCTGGTTATTATCTTGTCTCTCATCGATATCGATCTGTGGTTTTTGTATTTTATCGATCTCTATCTTCTTTTCATCGATCTCTTTTATCGTTGGATTTTTAGTTATATTCTTCTTTTTAGTTTTTGTGTCTTCTCTTGTTCATCGTATCTTTCCTCTCTGTAAATTTTTTATTCTGTCTGATTTTGTAACCTGAAACTTTCGGTGGCTACTTGCACTAGCATTTTATTTCGTTGTGTTTTAGAGTCTTTTCGCAAATTTTTAATCTATTTTGACTGTCTTTTAAATTTCATTGATTGTTTTAAGTATACATGTACTCTGTTGGCACAATCTTCATTTTTTATGAGAACCCTTATTGTTTGTGACTACTGCTTTGTTGCATATATGCGTTGATAGAGCTTGTTTACTGCAAAATGGCACTTTAATTATTAGAACTACGCTTGATGTCTACTTGTGGAAATGCTAACTGCAATCAGAACTATCTATTATACAATCATGATGGTTAGCTTGTAGAGATGTAGCAGATGAGTTATAGAAGCTTGTCTGAAAGTTTTTTGAACTGAATCTTTCCCCTCTTTTCTTTGTTTGATTTGAAATTGATTCAAATTATCATTCCTTTTCTGTGAAACCTTAATGTGCTTGCCAAGTTAAT
>OVBE01006927.1:0-19148 GCA_900406425.1 Iberis pinnata | reverse complement strand
TTTTTTATATTTTTATAATTTTATTATAACTTTTTATAAAATTTTCAGTATATTTTTCTAATTTTTATGATTTTTCTAAATTTTAATAATTTTTGTTATTTTATGTAGTTTTTATAATTTTATTATAATTTTTTATAATTTTAATAGCTTTTTATAATTTTATATATTTTTGTAATTCTCTATGATTTTTAATATAATTTTTAAGANTAACAAACTTGCCCAAACTCTTTTACAAATTGCGTTTTAACTCATGTCAAATGGTTTTCGTCCTCAATTTAACGGAAATGTAGCATGCAAGATAAAGTCTGTGTAACTGGCAAACTTTGGATGTGTGACGATGTATAAACAATAGTTGGTGATGTTGGTAGAACATTTTTTAAGTTGGGATGTGTACACAGATAATACATCAAAATCTGGGTAGCTGACAAACATTTTTCCTTTAATAAAATATCACTTAACAAAAAAAAAAACCTTACATTTTAGTTAACTCGGTGAATTGGCGTTAGACTAGTTGAGAATTTTCAAACGTTTAAGTTTAATATATATGAAAAAACATTCGTGGAATATAAGAAAAAAAATTAGAATACACAATAACTTCTTTTTTATAGAGTCCATGATCTAATCCGTTGTCTTCTGGACAATTTGTGGTGAATATAGAGTTATATACTTAAAAATAAATAAATAGAGTTATATATTCAGTTTCTAGAAATAAAATGATCAATTTTCAGAATTGAATACTTTAACGGGACTACGGGAGACAAAAGAATGATTCTTATACTACATATACGTGAATCCAAGTAAGATACTGGATATGTGGTCACTCACTAGACTTACTCATATTTTACTTTTGGATGCATATAGTGGTATTAAAAAATAGAATAAATCCACAAATACCAAAATAAGTTTATTTTCAAAAATATCTTATATTTTCAATTATTTCAATAATATTATTAAAATGTTTTTAAATACCACAAAGATATAAATTAAGTTTTTAAAATTTTAAATTTAAATAATTATTTAATTAAAAGTTAGTTAACAAAATGGGAATTACATTCAATAACCAAAGGACACCATAAATTTAAGAATCTAAAAGCATGAATATCGCTGCTTNGTCGGGTTTGAGCGGCTCTTAAGCGTGAGCCCCACAAAAATATTAAGAAACCAACCCTTTTGGCTCTTAATTCGGATCCCTCTCTTGCACTATTCGTGGACTTACTGACACGTGGCAGTCCACGATTGGTCTATTAGTTTTTTTTAAAAAATTACCAACTTGGAATCTTTTTTAAGAGTTAGCAATGCACATGGTCTAAGAGCATCTCCAACTCTACTCTAAATCTTAAATTTAGAGTAAAGTGCACTCCAACTCAACTCTTAATCCCACTATAAATTTAGAGTTTTTTTTTTCTTACTCTAAATTTAGAGTAACTCTAAATTTTACTCTAGATTTAGAGTTGAACTATTTTATTTACAAAGTGGTCTTTTATTGTTATTTCTTGTTATGTTGTTGCTAAATTAATTTTAAATACAAAAACAAAAATAACACAATAACAAAAAATTAAAAATACAAATACAAAATAAACAATAACATAAAAAGATAAATATAAATTTAAGCAATAATACTAGTCACTTAATTTTAAAACACACAAAACAATAAAATAAAATAAACACATAAATTTACATGATATAATTATCACATGCATAATTCTTTATAATATGATAATCGAGGATGAGCGTGATCTTAATGTCCCAATTGAAGTTGGAAGAGAAGTTCCACCTGTAGAGGTCGAATGAAAGTATTCGTTTTCAAGAGTTTATTAATCAATTTAGAAAAATCAAAGATAAAGAAGCTCATTTCTCACTTTAAAATGCGTTAATTGATCATTTGCGGGAAAATTACACTATTGATACTAATTAAACCAAAATATGTTATATTTTATTTTTTTATGATGTAATGTTGTTTTAATAATATTTTAATATTTTTATATTATATTTGTAGTTCTTATTATTATTTGCAAAGAACAAAACATTTATGATCAATTTGTAAGAATTAAAAATATAGGATACAATTCACAATTATTAATAAAGTACAAATAAAATATTCTTAGAATATTTTTTTTAGAGTAAGATTTAGAGTTATGAGTTGGAGAAAACATCAGTTTAAAGTTACTTTAAATTTAGAGTTGGAGATGGTCTAAGAGCATCTCCATTAATGGTTTCAGAGGAGTATCTTACTCTTAACAATATAATATTAATAAAATTTTCAAAAAGAAGAGAGAGACATTAGAAGTGGTTCTAAAATCTCTTAAACTAGAACCACTTCTAGAGGAATTTCGTCATTGGTTCAAATAATTTTTATATTAAAAAATAATTACAAAATAAAATTAAAATGTAACTAATTATTATTTTATTGGAGGATACTCTTGTTGAAGTTTTAACCAATGGAGATGGTCTAACACCTATACATAGGTATTTCCTCTCTCATCACACATAATATGATATATTCATATATGTCCCTGGTCGATGAACAGCATACTCACGTGTGATAGTTTTTCTTGTCCATCTACGTTATGGTAGTCAGTATATTTAGGGGGTTATGGTTTATATTTAGGAGTTTAGGGTTTATATTTAGAAGTTTAGGGTGTATATTTAGGGGTTTAGGGTTTATAGTTAGGGGTTTAGGATTTATAGTTAAGGGTTTATGATTTATAGTTAGGGGTTTAGATTTTGGGTTTTAAGGTATATATTTTAGGGTTTAGGGTTCATATTTTGGGGTTTAAGTTTTATATTTTTGGTTAAGGGTTTATATTTTTGAGTTTAGGGTTTATATTTTGGGGTTTAATGTTCATACGGAATACTAATCATTATTCCCTATTTTTNTGGTTAAGGGTTTATATTTTTGAGTTTAGGGTTTATATTTTGGGGTTTAATGTTCATATTTTTTAGTTTAGGATTTATAATTTGGGTTTATGGTTATACGGAATACTAATCATTATTCTCTATTTTANGTTCATACGGAATACTAATCATTATTCCCTATTTTTAAAAATATAAGTTCATTTTTTAAAAATTTAATCTTGTGAGATGTCGAAAAAAATATGTGTTTCTTATGTAAATTTTTGTGATTTAATTAGTTAAATTTAAATGGTTAAATTGTAAAAAGAATTAAGAGGAGGTTGAAAATTAATAATTAAAACAAATACAAAAAGAATAAGACCGAGAGAAAGGGAGAGGTGAAAGAGGAGAGGGAGTGGCATATTGTTGCTCAAAAATCTAATTATACATTAATTGGCTATATTTTTAATATTGATCCTATTAGTGATTTTCCATCTAATTGACTCTTAACAAAATTATTTTTTTCATTTAACATTTATTAGCTTAACTATGTCAGTTTTAATAGTTTTGACAAAGATAACTTACAAATTCAAAAACAAACAAGATTGTATCTAAATATAATATATATGTTGAATTCAAATAAAAAGCAAATAATATTTAGATATTTTGTTGAAAATAAGGCCTCTGTCTATAATTGTAAAGTCTATCTCTACGTCGTTAATATGGAACTAGGAAGTGATACTTTACAATATGATGTGTTTGAATGTTGTTGACTTCACCAACATAAACATTGACGGTTCTTTCATTTATTATCGACTGGTACATTAGATTGTAGGAATAAAATTCATATAGGTACATGCATTCCTACAAAGAGAAATTGCAAACCTACAACCAGATAACTATCCTCCATACGTGGATGATTAAAATTCTATAACAGAGGTGACCTAATCTCATTACAGGGATTTCCAAAACTACTAATATATCAAAAACAACACGAGCAAGCACCAATATTGACGGTTCTAACAACAAAAGTTTTTTTTCAGATTGAGGAATATGTTAAAAGCAAAAAAATTGATTGCACTCTACTCAAAGACGTTCTATTTGTATTTTGATTTCTTAATATAATATTTGAATTAATTATTAGTATTAATTAAATATCTTTATTATTGAAAGAGAAGTAAGTTTTCATACGTGGCGGCTTCTTGTGCATCTTCGCTAAAAATTGTTAATTTTTTTTTAATTCGATTTTAAATTTAAAACATATTATGTGGCGAATTATCTTTCTATTTTGATTTTTGATATTTTATTATTATGTATATATTTTTGTTATGAAAATATTACATATCTTATATTATCTTACTTCCTAATAATTAATTTAACCTATTTTTTAGGGTTTTGTGTGTATATAAATACACATCTCACGATATACTTTTCCCACATGTTTTAGTTCTTTTCATAATTCGTGTATGCTTCATTGTTTTAGGTTTTTTTTTTTTTTCTTCTGTCCGTGTTTACTATTTTTTATATATTATGATTGAATTATTTTCGCCATAATTCTTGTCGAAATCTTCATAGGTGAATATAATTTACGTTGTAATGCAAAAACTAAACGAGAATATGATCCTACCAATCTATCATTAGAGGTTTTGATTCCTAACTGTTTTTGCGTTACAATTCAAATTGTTTAGTTTTTGATTATTTTGATCTATTATGTAGAGGACTTTCAATCGTAATTTCTACGTTTTTTGGCAATTTTTATGTTGTTCGTAATTTATCTTTATATTTTATGTGGAGTTCAGTTATATTCGGCTTTTGTAATTTTCTTAAGTTTTTTGTTTTTGATTTTTCGTTATATTAACTTTTTATTTCGTATTTTATTCTGCTTAAGTTAGATCACAATGTTTTCAGTGCTTTGGTTGAGTAATCTATGGATTGAGATTGAGTCCCTAGCTTCTTATGATAATTCAGCTAATTAATTTTACTTGTGTTGGATGAAAAATGATATATCATTTTTTGTAGAGATGTATGTTGTTTTGGTGGTCTAATACTTATGTCTGTGATACAGAGACTGGGGCTTGACATTTGCAAGGACACCATGGAGATGACATGATGAGATGTGTTCATGGACGAGGTATCCACCACTTTTTAAAACCCTTACAAGACTTTGTAGACGTTTTGTTTCTTCTTTGAGTTGTTTTTGTATCTTTTAATTATTTTTAAAGATTTTATTTAATTGACTGTTTGTATTTATTGCAATTTGCCAGATAATTCCTGAAATGGAGAAGTAGGCAGACATGATGACCTCCGTTCGTGGGTTCACTGCAGAGCGTTCGTCTTTTTACTGTGTACGTGTAACTCTATTTTATTAACTTGTATATCTCATGGAGCTGTGGATATCCGGAGAGAGTTGTAAAGTAGCTTACTGGTAAAATAACAATCAATTTCAGTTCGTACATATCAACAATTGAAAGAACGTCTTGAAAGGACTTGATAGAAGTAATGTGTCCTCTCTTTTCTGTGGCTTGTCTAGAGGACATTGTTCATTGGCTTTATTTTTGTTTTAGAAGTCTCTTTACTCGGCTCAAGTAAAATTGTTTGGCAAAAAGTAACACAACAGAAAGAAAATTCAGGTTAGATATATTGTTCACATCTTCCTCTCTAGCGAGAATCCATTAATGATTACTTGTATCAACAAACATGTTACATATGTGCAGTGTACGGATTGGAGGAAGTATATTGGCATCATCAGTAGGCTCATTCAACAGATGTGTTTATCTAAGTCTGAGTAAGTTTTATGTTCTGTTATTTAATTGATCACATACTCACAAACATGAAGAACATGGAGCTTTTTACATTCAGAGAAATGTCCTTATGGATCCCAAGTTTACCTTGTCTATGGATTACAATACTTTTGGTGATGGCTTCCATTAAGAAAGGTCAGTATTCAAATTATAATATTGCTTCGTGTTTAACCTTTGTAAGTTATAGAAACCTTTTAGAAAACCCACACCAGCTCTTGGTACCAAGCTTTGCTTTAATCCCCAAAAAAACGAAATTTAATCTTAGGTCCAAGTTGTTCGTGGGTATATTGAAACCTAATCATGAAACATGAAGTGGAAGAGCTAAAATCTAATCATGAAGAGTTTAGTGTGCTACATTATCTTTTCTGAATATATATTTTTAACTAAAATTATCTTATAAAAATATATATTTAAATAATATATAATTTTTATTTTAACTTATCTTATAATAATAATAAACCTACATTATATATATATATATATATATTTCAATGATTATTACTTTTCCAAAAAATTTACAAATTTTCTATTTACGAACTAAATTATTTTACAATTTTTTTATAAGTTTGTATGTCAAAATAAACAGATTCTAAGTAATTAAACATCATGGTACGAAACATAACCGAACATGAAATCCTGTCATTTGATCGTTAAATGTTTTATTTTCAAATTTTTTTTAAAATTTAATGTAAATTGTTTAGTCTATTTTATTTTGACATAAATTTTTGTTTGTTTTTCAATTTTTGATAATTATTTTTGAAACTATACGTACACAAAATTGTTTTATTTTTTATTGAAATATGTATTTTTTAATTAAAATGACCTTTTACCATAAAACTACAATTTAGATACTTCTATTATTACTTTTTGGGCTTTTTTCCTTTTGTACTTAATTATTCTTTATTGAATGCATCTTTTTATTTTGGTATATTATTTCTATAATTTGTGTGTATATTATTTAAACCTATAAAATGAAATAATTATATATCATGATATAATATTCTAATGTTGATTTTTAAAATTATTTATAAATATCTTATATATATAATTTTGGATGATTATTACTTTTTTAATTGATTATCAAAATTTCTGTTTATGGAATGAACTATTTTACAAAAAAATTTCAATAAGTTTTTATGTCAAAATAAATAGAACTGAGTAATTAAACATTATAGTACAAAAAATAATCGAACATTAAATCATATCATTTGATCGTTAGATGTTTTGTGTTCAAATTGTTTTTAATTTTAATGTAAATTGTTTAGTCTATTTTATTTTGACATAAATTTTTGTTTTCTTTCCAGTTTTTGATAATTCATTTCGAAAAATATATGTATTGTAAATTTTTTATTTTTTATAAATATATAATTTTTATTAAAAATATCCTCTAACCATAAAACAACAGTTTAGATACTTCCATTATTATCTTTTGAGATATTTACTTCTACGTACTTAGTTATTCTTTATTGAATACATACTTTTTAATTAAATATATTATTTATATAATCAATGTATATATTATGTAAACCTATAAAAAATAATTAATAATATATTATTTCTTTATTGATATATTAATTTAATGTATTTTTAAAATTACTTTATAATAATAAAATCACATCTGACTATTGACACGAACTGCAAGTCCAAACCTTCTATTGACACGAATTCTCAACCTCTGTTAAACAACAATGCTCACCTTAATGACCAACTTCAGGCTTACTCCTCTTCTATTTCTATTAATGCAGGTGCCACGTCTACTGTCCCTGTTACCGTGGCTCTGGATACAACAACGGCTGATGCTGATGGACCCGATTCATTGCCACTCCAACAAGCGGCTAGTGTTGTCAATGTTTCCTTGCACGAACCTGATTTGGAAAGAGCGGACACATCAAACACCACCCAGCCTATATTGTCCGATGTTTCTGCATTGGTTCATACATTTGCACCCGCATCCTTGGAATGGTCACTGGTCACGCGTCCTGGACGAGCTTCGTCTCTTTCTCCTACAAGGCTTGCATTGGTTCAACCAAACTTCCCAAGTCTTTCTTCGCCATCCCATTTCCTTCCTTTAGCTGAGACGGAGGCATATGAAAAAAGGAAGGTCAATTATCTGAGACCGAATCTACGCGTCTTAACGCTGCAACGGTATCATGTTACACCACTAGAATGAAGCACAAACAGCATGATCGAATCACAAAGCGCAACTTCACTAAACCAGTAACCGGAAAAAAACCACATAACGTCTCCGTTAGGAGGCAATAATGATCATGTCGCTTTCTCATGGAATACAAGAGGCTTTAATCAGTCTCAGAAGCATAATGTTGTCAAACACTTGCTTCGCACCACCGACCAGCAATTCAATTGTCAATTAGAGACTCGGGTTCAACCTAACAATTTTCCTCGTGTTTTGCAGGCTGCACTTCCGGGTTGGCATGCTATCACTAACTACTATACTCATCGATTGGGTCGCATTTGGGTTTGTTGGAAGGAGAGAGTCGTCGTCACGCCAATTCTCGTTACTTCTTAACTAATTACTGTTCTAGTCACTCTTGTTTCTGGTGATACACTGTTGATTTCATGTGTTTACCCTTACAATTTCCAGGCTGCACGGATTCACCTTTGGCATGCGCTTTGTGAAAGTCGTCGCATGTATTGCTTCTCGCTGATCCCATGGCTCATCATGGGTGATCTTAATGAGATTCTCTCTTCCACGGAGCACTCTACTAATCACTCTGTCTCGCGTCAACTAGGCATGCTTCATTTTCAGGATTTTGTGGGTTGTTGTGACTTGGTTGATCTTGCCTATGGTTGTCCGCGTTACACATGGTGGAACCATCGCGACGTTGACCCTATTGGAAAAAAGCTTGATCGTGCTCTTGTCAATGACCAATTGACTCTCACTTACCCTCGCTCTTATGCAGTCTTCGAAGAAAATGGGATATCGGACCATGCGCGTTGTGTCATCCACTTATCAACTCCCCTAACTTCATCCCGAAAATCGTTCAAATTTAACAATTTCACCACTGATCATCCTATCTTTTTGGAGGTCATCTTTGATGCTTGGATAGGTCACTTGCTGCTAGTTCACTCTCGTCTTGATCTCCGTCTGCTTCATACTCTTCTCAAGTCACTGAAGCAGCCTATACGTCCTCTTAATGCTAGTGTGTACGGTGACTTACCTGGTCGCGCTTGAAATGCCTACCAACATCTCCTCGCATGTCAGAATGCGGTTCTTCATCAACCATCAGCGCAATCATTTGCGTCGGAAGCTGAGGCAGCAGCGCAATGGTATCATCTTGCTTCGTGTGAAGAGCGATTATATCATCATAAATCCCGTATTACTTGGTTAGAACATGGTGATCATAACACGAGTTTCTTCCACCGCATCGCTGCAACTAGAGCATCCCGTAACACCATACGACAACATCAGCTCCCAACCGGTGATACCATCATTGATTTACCATCCATCAAAATAGCAGCAGTTGATAATTTCTAGACGTTTTTACAAGTTACAGAAGAATCCTTTTCCTTGTCATCTACGTTGCTGCCAGAGATTTTGGACTATCGGTGCCCAACCACTCTCGCCGAGACTCTCTTAGCTCCAATACTTTCGCCTGAAATCCCTTCAACACTCATGTCTATGCCTTCTAACAAGGCTCCTGGTCCAGATGGATACACTGTTGAGTTTTTCAAGGCATCTTGGTCGATTATTGGTCGTGATTTCATAACTGCGGTCCAGTCATTTTTACTCTACGACTTCCATCCTCGAGGTATTAATGCTACACTTATCTCCCTTATTTCCAAGGGTTATGACCCTCAGAGTATCAAAGACTACCGCCCATATCTTGCTAAATACCATCTAGAAAGTCATCTCTAATATTTTTACAAACTGCTTGAAGTCTTGCCTTCCGGATTTCATTGAGCCAAACCATAGTGCGTTTGTTAAAGGGCGCTTGCTCCTAGAAAACGTGATTCTCTCCTCAGAGGTGGTAAATAATTACCATAAAGCCCAGGTATCTCCTCGATGTACTCTACAACTTGACATTTCTAAAGCTTTTGATACTCTTCGTTAGGATTTCATCGTTGCAGTTTTTCACACTATGGAATTCGTGCCCCGTTTTTTTTCACTGGATTTACCTTTGCTTATCCACTGTTACATTCTCCATTACTATCAATGGTGAATTCCACGGGCTACTTCCATAGTGTCTGTGCGATCCGTCAAGGTTGTGTCTTTTCCCCTTATCTCTATGTTATTGCTGCCAGTGTTCTCTCCAAGCTATTAAATGCAGCTGCATCTTCAGGAAAATTTGGTTTCCATCCAAATTGCCAAGGCATAGGTCTCACCCATCTCTGCTTTGCGGACGACATCATGATCTTTATAGATAGTGATACTCGCTTGATTCACGGTGTATTATAGGTTATGGATCTTTTTGGTAAAGCATTAGGACTCCGAGTCAACCTTGCAATGTCAACAGGTTTTTTGACAAGTTCTTGTCACCCAAACTTGTTGGATCCTGTTACAAGATATGGTATTCGCCGTGACTCTCTTCCGATCAAATACCTAGGACTTCTGTCGACTACTCGCTGACTATGCTCCTTTCATTGACATGATACATTCTCGATTCACATCGTGGTCCGCCAAGTTGCTTTCTTATACTAGTAGACTGCAACTAATTAAGTATGTTATTGTTAGTACATTGAATTTTTGGCAGTCAACTTTCAGGCTTCCGAAGAAATGCTTCGGTGATATTAGTCGACTGTGCAACAACTTTCTCTGGTGGGGCACACATAAAAATCATACCTCGGCGAAAGTTAGCTGGGAGGACTTGTGTCATCCAAAATTGGAGGGCGGTTTGGGTTTACGACGTTTTGAGGACACTTCCAAGGTATTCTCCCTCTCGTTAATTTGGCGCCTGCATTCCAATACTTCCTTATGGGTCTCTTGGACTCACTACTACTTACTTCGTCACTAAAAATTCTGGAACGTCCCAATCACCTTGCAAGGATCTTGGATGTGGCATAAGCTCCTCAAGCTTCGACCTCTTGCTGCACAATTCTTTTGGTATGAACTTGGTAATGGTTGTGGTACATCTTTTTCGTTCGATTCTTGGTCCCCTCTGGGGTGTTTGTTTGCTCACTTGGGTGAAACATGTATTCGTGAGCTTGAAATTCCACGATATGCTATAGTAGCGGTTGCTATTCAAGGGGCAAGGTGGAAAGTTCAGAGATCACGCCTGCCAAGATTGCACCATCTTATTGATTAGATTTGCCAGCTGCCCTTGCCTTCACCTCACCCTGGACCTGATATGCCCTTGTGGCGTCACGGAAAAGACTAATACAAGTCTTCCTTCAGTGCTAGAACCACTTGGAACCAGCTAAGACCTTCCAATATGACTTAGCTTTGGTCTAAGACCATTTGATTTCCGCAATCAATTCCACGGTTCGCTTTCATCTCTTGGCTTGCTGTTCTTAACAGGTTTTCGATAGGTGATCGAATGCGAGCTTGGGGAGTGACACATGCATGCATCCTCTGTGGTGAGGCTAATGAGACACGCGATCACCTCTTCTTCACCTGCCCGTACTCATATACGCTTTGGTCGGAGCTCGCCTCGCCTATTCTCCGCTATCTCATTACGTCGGATTGGTCCCAAACTCTCCTCTCTCTTCGTCGGCACAACCTTTCACGGATAGATGTGGTTCTTCTTCGACTATGCCTACAAGTGACGATCTATCACCTTTTGCATGAACGTAATGCACGTTGTCACAACCAGCCGCACCAATCAATAGCGCAACTTCGGATGCGGATCAAACGAACAATTCAAGACCGTATCACCAGCCTTCACTATGACTCATCCTCCTCGTTACATACCCTTGGCACTTGTTGGCGTCAAATTCACCCAGTTTAAGAATCTTGGCACGACATTTCCTTGTGTGGCTCTGCTTTTATGCTATCCTTCTTCTGTGCAGCGATTCTTTGTGTTCAAGGCGGGTACTCTTTTTCCTATAGCTAGTTTTGTCCCACCAGATTTTCTAGCTATAGGTTTTAATGTGGCCCAATTTGAACACATTTCTTTAGAATCGTTGTTGCTCTATCTTTCTTTTATTCTAGTTTCGTGACCAAACATTCTTTGTACATATTACTTTAGTTTCTGGTAAATTAACTTTGTAAATATTTTTGAAATAACTTTTTATGTCAAAATAAACAGAAACTGAGTGATTAAACATATTATGGTACAAAAACTAATCGAACATGAAATCTGTCATTTGAACGTTAGAGGTATTATGTTCAAATTATTTTAAAACTTTAATGTATATTGTTTACGCTATTATTCTGACATAAATTGTTTTGTTTCTAATTTTTTTTATAATTCTTTTCGAAATTATATGTACTCAAAATTTTTATTTTTTATAGAAATATATATTTTTAATTAAAATGACCTTTTAACTATAAAACTACAATTTAAATATTTCTATTATTATCTTTTATGATATTTACGTTTTTTTGTACTTAATTATTATTTTATTTTAATTTATCTTTTTATTTTTCATATATTATTTTTATAATTGGTGTGCATATTATGTAAACTTATATAAAACAAAATAATTAATATAATATTATTTCTTCCTTGATATACTATTTTATTCTTGATTTTCAAAATTAACTTATAATAACAAAACTAAATTATATATATTTGTCGATGATTATTTACTTTTTGAGAAGATTTTCAAAATTTATATTTACTAATTGAATTATTTTACAAATCTTTTTAAATAAGTATTTATGTCAAAATAAACAGAAACTGAGTAATTAAACATTATAGTACGAAAACTAACCGAACATGAAATCCTGTCATTTGATCGTTAGAAGTTTGTGTTTAATTTTTTTAACAAACTTTAATGTAAATTTTTTGATTAAATTTATTTTGACTTGATTTATTGTCTATTTTCAATTTTTCATAATTCTTTTTGAAATTATATGTACTGCAATTTTTGTATTTTTAGATATCTATATTTTAAGTAAAATGACATTTTAACCATAAAACTACAATTTATATTTTTATTAGTATTTTTGTGATTTTTAAATTTTGTACTTAATTATTTTCTACTGAATGCATTTTTTATTTTAGTATATTATTTCAATAATTGGTGTGTATATTATGTAAACTTATAATATGAACTAATTAATAATATACTACCTTCGTACTGATATACATTATAATGTTGATTTTCATATAATTTTATATTATTATTATTGTTATTTTCCACCTATTATTATTGTTATTTTATAATATTAATTCTTTTATTTAATAATTGTATATTCATCTATTTTTTAATTATTGGGTTGGGTATGTTTATTTCACTGTGAACTTTCAAATGCATTTTATTTTATTAGATTTTAATGACACAACTAACAAATATTTGGTTTTGAGATAATGAAAGAATTTGTAATATTGAAAAATATTAAATGAATAGTCATTCAGTATAAAAAATATTTATACTAAATGCATGTGTTATATTGGTGAATCCGATCAAATTGATAGTGCGTTCTGATTTTAAATCTCAAAAATAATAAAATAATAACTAATAATATAATTTTATACGTATTAATTGTATGCATATAGATATATTTTTGTGATTCATTGTTTCTATGAATGTGTACATAATGTATAGTAAAAAAAGTTATAATAATTTTATGGTTTTGAATATAAAATAAAATATTATCTAGACTTCATTATCCATGAATCGGTTATAGTATTGAGTTACTATTATTAACTATACTTGTATAAATCATTAGAAATTCACTAATTGAGTTTTACTTCGGAAACCAAAATCGTATAATATATTTAAAGATGACGTATACATTTAACTTACTGAAATACTCCTCAACAACATTTAAACCTCAAACTAAATATCAAATACATTGAACCTTCGATAAAGATGAAAAGACCATTTAGCAACTTACAAAATAATAATAATAATATTAAACCCTTATTGAAACCTAAACGCTCATAACATAAGTCCTCACCAAAAAACCTAAAACAAAGTATCTATCTATTCTCCTTAAACCTAAAAGATGAACACTAACTTTTATACTACAGACGACGATCCGTCGAGAATTAGACGACTACCCACATCGAGAAAGTACCAGTCAATGATGAAACTTATGAAATTTTAAATGAATGTTATGGAAAATCAGCATGAAGTCGAAGTTAGGACAGCCAAGATCGATTTGATGGTCTCGATATTGGAAAAAATAAAAAATAATCCAAACTTCAATCTATAAGATGATTTAAGTCGGCTCAAGAATGAAAAGCAATATACTGATTATGAACTGAGACACACACATATCTACAACGTTAACTACAGAAAATGTGGTGTTATATTTTTGAATTAAAGCTTGAATGCTTAAATTTTTTTTTAAATATAATATTATTTTTAATTTTATTTTATTTTTTTTGGAATATTCTTATTTTTGTGTTTGATATTAATGTAAATTTTTTATTATTTTAATGTTTAATGTTATCCTGTAAATTATAATCTATCATAAGTTTTCGTTTAGATTGTTTAGATATTAAACGCAAACATAATAAATATCACACGATCTAACTATAAAATGATAAATTATAAAAAATTCTTATATATTAAATGATAAATTCGAATCTATAAAACAATTTAACACCTTATAATTTATTTTATGTATGTGTAATAAGTATTTCAAGTTTAATAAAATTTTAATTAATACTTAAGGTTATAAAACGAACTTATTATTATAATACAATAATAATATATTTTAAATATTTATGATAATATAAAGTAAATATTTGATTTTCATTATATTAAAATATTACAACAAAATAACGTTCAACATTGACCACTTTCTTCAAACACCATGCATAACAACTTTTAGTTGTTTAAAACCTCTCACAAACTTAGTTCCTATCAATTCTGCACGAACCAAAATTTTTTTACCATCTTCTAATCTACGTGACAAATACAAATTAACTCTTTCTAACACAAGACCATGCTTAATCAAATATTACAACATTAATACTTTACTAAACCCTCCACTAAAATTTTTAACTTCCACGGCTTTTAAAGTTGAGTTCAAACATTTGTGTGTTATCTTTTGACTCCAATAATTTTCTAAATCAACTTGAAAAACTGTAGTTAAGATCGATCTATGAGGAATCATAACAAATGTCAGTATTTCTAATTCTGGGAAACTGTTAATCAAGGATCTAATACCATCAAATTCATCTAGTTGTATATTTGTCTTTATAACCAAATATTTTGTTTCCATTGGTGCTTGCAAACGAGTCGGATAATCACTTTTTTGAATCATCTGAATGAGAAATGAAAATATTGTTAACATATTGGCTGATGAAATATCGTAAAGCATACTACAAATATGTATTCCTATCATGTCATCATATTCATTTTCTTTTGCGAAATCCAGNCACTTTTTTGAATCATCTGAATGAGAAATGAAAATATTGTTAACATATTGGCTGATGACATATCGTAAAGCATACTACAAATATGTATTCCTATCATGTCATCATATTCATTTTCTTTTGCGAAATCCAGATATGCTTCTTTCATCATTGTATTCGCTTCCATGAATTGAAAGTAGTGAAATATTCCAATGTGCTTGAAACTTTGTATATTTGTCAAGTTGAGTGTAGTATATTCTGTGGTGAATTCACAATTCTAGAATATCAAATCAGTTAACCGGTTATTGTATCCGGTTATCATCTCAAGACCAATGTTCCATCAATTTTCTATGGTTAAAGATTTTAAAATAGGAGACCTTGATATCAAATACATGATATTCTTGAGATTCATCCAACCAAAGCATATATATTTTATCGAATTCGAATTCCAAAACCTTGATGGATCAAATTCACAACCTAATAGCTTCAATGAATCAACAAAGTTTAGATTATAAAAACTTTATGGTAATTGAAACACATTTGCTTCTATTATTTCTTGAGTATTGTCTTAGAAATTAAGAATTAGATACTTTACTTGTTTAGAGATTGCAAAGTCAATCAACAGCTTAATCTCTGATTCAAAACCAACCGGATTAGAGAGACAACACTCAAAGTTTTTCATGCATTCACCAGAGAATCTTGAAACCCACTCAATTGTATAGTAAATAAACGAAGGCCTAGAGACTATTTTGGTTTCTTCATCTTCGGAGACCAAAAATTTAACGACATGGGATTCTTTGAAAGAGATATTGGTCGTTTCATAACATATATTCTTCCAACGTTTAGATAGAACGCTTGTCTTTAAAGCATATTTGAAAGGTAAGAAAGATATTATTATGACCCAAACATGATCTGATAAACTTGATAATACATCTTGTGTTCTTCTTGAATCCATTGTTGATATTCGGCACAAAATAGATTTAGATAGAAGATTGATTGTTAAATAATTTTCAGAAATATTTTAAATTATTATAAAAATATCGCATTAAATACATGTATAGATTTTCTTATCTCTTTGTTTGAATACTATTAAATATTAAATATGAAGATCTGTCAAATATGCAATATATTCAAAGGTATCATTATGGTAACCTAATACATAGTCTACTAGGTATTATCATTGCTTTTAATACTTCAATTTATGGCTCTCGAAACCATAAACATCTCTCGATAGACTAAATATTTCTATAATTTATAAGTGAAACACACTTACTAAATTTATATATTTGTATACCTGATAATATATACAATTGATTTAATTATGTTCTTGATAAAGTCGATAAGACTAAACGACCATAGTTATGTTTTGAATTTCTCTAAAATTATATCGGCTTATAAAAAAATTACAAGAAGAATAACAGAAAAAGATAACATAATTAAACTTATCGTTGGTTTAGGGTTATTAGTTCTTGGTACGGTTTAACTCATGAATGGGAATCCTATCATATCCCAATTTATCTTAAGCACTTTGACCGTTTGATAGAACCATATCTAATCAATTTCGCTAATAATCTACATTATGCATGTTTACACGAAGTGTTATTTAAAATTTATATATTATTTATATTTATATTCAAAAACTACATATACATGTTTACACGAATCAAAAATTACAATTCAGAGAATTAACAAATTATATATGTTATTTTTAAATATATTATCATATATATTTAAATTTAATTAAAATTTTAAACTCATGCCCACACAGGATGCGGGCTATCACCTAGTAATATGCAATTTTTAGAAAACAAGGAGGTGAGTTTGAAACCTATCATAATACAAAAACTAAATTTAAAACTTCAAAAATAAATCATATACAAAAAAATAAAAACATATACCTTAAAGCCTAAGAGACCTTCAAAAAAACAAACCTCAAAGTCCATTTTCCTCTTGGCCATTTTTCTTGAAGAACCCTTAGGATAGTTCAAGATCGGAGGCGGCCCTGAGCCGGTGCTGGTGTCGCTCTGCGTCTGTTGCTGTCTTGTTTTCGTCGTTCTTGTCTCGCTTCTGTTTTTCGTTTCTGTGATTTTTTTTTGGAAAGGCTCTGTCGCAACGAAAGTGGCTCCAGTTGTGCCTCTGGCCTTGTTTCCGTCTGGTAGTCATGCCAGTGAGTCTCTCGGGGTTCCTTGGTCCGCATTTTTCCAGTCGTGGTTCTTGCTCGTCTCTGTCTTGCGATCCAATTTCTTCTCTGGTCATTTTCGACTCCCTAAGCCAAGGTGACTCCTGTGGCGTTTCTGGGTATAGGGACATATTATATTTTCTTTTGGTGTGGTTTGTGTATTTATGTCTCGGATTTCACGTTAGGTCTTCTCTCGGTGTTATGGTGCGATGGTTTTATGTGGTTCAGTGTCGTTTTGGAATCTATGGTCGGGTATCGATGTAGATTTGGTCTCGACTTTACCTTTGTTTTGTGGCTGGTCTTTGTTTAGCCTTTTTAGTTTTAATCGCGGTTCATTCCTGTTGTTTTTTCCCTGAGAAGAGTTTCTTCTTCTCTCGTGATCCCCCATGGTTTCTCTTGGCCTTCTTGGATCGTTTCCTCCATATTTATGATGAACCATTTAGGTGGCTATAAGCTTGCGTCATAAGATTAAATCTTCAGATTTGGACGAGGTCTAACTGGTTTGTGCCTTCTCTCTACCGCTTTTATGGTCGCTTCTGAGTCGACTCTTCCGGTCCTGACGTTTCAACTAGATCAATAATCTTCTTTCGAGATTTCATTTAGTTTGTCCTTCGAAGTACATGGTTTATATTTAGAAGTCTACTTATTTCAAGCAAGGGGAATTTCAGTGGTTTTCAAATAGTGGATGGATCGTATTTTCTTCTCGTCTTCTTTATGGAACTTGTATTTTTGGTAGATGCGGTGGTTTTGGTAGATTAAGATGGATTTCTTTTCTTTTTTTTCAGTATGTATAATATTTCTAGTCTTGATANGTATTTTTGGTAGATGCGGTGGTTTTGGTAGATTAAGATGGATTTCTTTTCTTTTTTTCAGTATGTATAATATTTCTAGTCTTGTTGGTATGTATTTGACTCCCACTGTGTTTAGGTTTTGATTTCTGAGTTTTCAAACTTAAATAGTTGGAAATTATTGGTTTTAGTGTTCCTCATTTATAAAACTATCGTTTTAATAGTAATCCATTAGTTCACAAAAATATATATACCTTAAAACGTAAATCTTAAACCAAAATACTATATTCAAATTCAAAATTTCAAAAGTCGATACAATTAAACTGAAAATATACTTATTTGAATTCTAAATTTTCACTTAAGCACATAAAAATTAGTATAACCTACTATGATAAACAAAAATTTAGCAACATTTGGGTGGTTCAAGTGATCCATATTTCTTTTTCATGGGTCTGCCGATTGTATAGTTATCATTTGGCAGTCTTATAAATATTTAAAGTTTTTTTTATGAATTATTATATATGCAAGAGTTTCAATTTTATTTTGTGATATAAATCGGAGAACACGCATGGCTCATAATATTCGCAATTTGGAACAAAACATATCGATGATTGTGTGTAATCTTGACAAAAAACTTTTACCCTCGTTCTTTGACGTTATGGATTATCTACTGATTCACCTCCCACGAGAAACAACATTAGGTGGATCTGTACAATACATATGGATGTATCCATGCGAGAGGTACATATATCACTAGAAGAGAAAATAAAAAAATCTTAGTAGAATATAGGGTTCCATTGCGGCTCAAAGTATTGCAAACTTTTTAGAATATTAGTGTCTGGGTGATGTACGTATAAAGGTTCGTTAGACTAGCTGACATGACGATGGTGGATAACGACCAACTTATCATGTGTATGGTCTCAGCGTGTTCGAGCGAGTTGGTGGTCTAAATGGCAAAGAAAAAGATCACCCGCTTATAAAACATTTGCATAAGTATATCACCACGAATTGCAAATATATTATGGAATTTTAAATATATATATATATATAATGGAGTTTTAAAGATATATATATATATATATATTTATATATATATATATATATATATTTATTT
>OVBE01006926.1:0-19150 GCA_900406425.1 Iberis pinnata | reverse complement strand
TATATCTAATATAAATTATTAAAATATAATTAATATATATCATATATATATATATATATATATATATGAGGTATTAAAATAATTAAATGNAAAATAATTAAATACCTAATTTAATTAGGTAACAAAACCTAAAATTCTTAATTTTAATCAAATTAGAATTAAGAAATAAAATTTGAATAACTAACTGATTTCCAAAAACCAAACCAATTTGGTTTACCATAAACCAAACATATACAACCATTAACCAAATATTATATGCTCTAAAACCACACGAAATCATGCAACGAATTCTTATCAAGAGACCATATTCGTACATCATCAATCAGTTAAAAGAGAATATACATGTTCGATATTTCTTACTAAATCAATTATTCACATTAGCAATTCACGTTAGCTTATAATAAAGGAGAACTTGTGGTTTCTGACAAACCAAATTCAATCCACCATCTCCATAAAATAACAAACAATTTTAAATGTGATCAAATTCAATTCAATACAGGATCGAATAACTTCCATGATAATTTTCACAACATGCAAATATTGATTTGGTGTATAATAAACCCAACCGATAGCATATTCTCAACAACCAATCGCACAAGTCAATAACAATTAATAACATTCAACTATCATGTTGATTAGGGATATTTGTACGTGAGCGATTACAAGTTAACTTTATTCATGTCATATTTGCTCAATTAGATCTAAAATCAAAATTACACACGACTGCTCTGATACCACTGTTAGAATTCGTATCGATTTATAACTCTTTATAAATATTAATTACGGATTTATATTCCCAGGATTCGTGCAAATAATGAATTAGACCTAAATTTTAAGGTATAGAATATACCTGGTAATTACGCAGCGGAAAGGTAAACGAAACTGGTCGAGGTTTCTGAGCACTCCAAGTGTCGTGCCTCTACCGGTATCCAAACGCACACAAACTGGATCGAACTAGTATGCTAGTACCAACGAGATCAAATCTCAAAAAAGTCGTCGCGACGAACTATTCGTCTCTGCCTCTTTTCTCTCTAGGGTTTTTGTTAATTAGGTTTTTTTTTTCGNAAACGAAACTGGTCGAGGTTTCTGAGCACTCCAAGTGTCGTGCCTCTACCGGTATCCAAACGCACACAAACTGGATCGAACTAGTATGCTAGTACCAACGAGATCAAATCTCAAAAGAGTCGTCGCGACGAACTATTCGTCTCTGCCTCTTTTCTCTCTAGGGTTTTTGTTAATTAGGTTTATTTTTTTTTTCGATTAAAAACTCTGTCTCACCCAAACCTTAATTACTTATATTATATAGTATTTATTCAACGTATTCCCTAATACGTTTAGGTTTAGTAATGGGCCAAAGCCCATCATCATTAATCTCTTTCGTATAAGAGATGATAATGATTCTTACTTTATTTCATCTAATTAATCTCATTTGTATATATATGTATATTATATATAACATATATATCAAGTTAATTTTTATATTTCAAGTGAACCAATAAATATATATATATATATATATAATATATAACAAAACCCCAATAGATATTACTGATCCAATTTGCTTAGGTGTGTGACCCTGTAGGATTATATAATATTAGCAACAGATTCATAAACCCATAGATTATAAGCGATTTCTAGCAAAACATTATAACCACCTAATAATATATAATTGTCAAACCTTGACACTACAACTTTATCTAGAGTAAGTAGAAAAGATTTCAGGACATTCCCAACATTTAAAACTCCACTAAAACATAAATCAGTTCAAATCCTACTAAATATCATATTGAATACACTCCCCCTAAATGTTAAAGTTAAATTTCTTATATACCATTAAAACATTCCAATTAATATTTTTTGTATTTGCATTTGTTCTTTCCTAAAACTAAAACTTCTACCTACACATTCAACGGAAAAGAATTATGAAAGTTTTCATTCCAACTTTATTTCCATAATAATAGAATAAAATCAAAACTTTCCAAACTTCAAGCCTACAAAAAGTTAAAAGTAATAAAAAAAAACGTACAAAAAATCATACACAAACAACAAAAATAAAAAAATATAAAGACAGCGTGGAGAGTAAAGCTATTGGTAGCATGGCTGCAACACAAGGCCAAGTGTTTGGTCTTTTACAAATCTTAATTTTAACTCTTAGTTCACTAACCCAAAAGCCCTTTACTTCTCAGGGTTTATTTAACTTCTCCATTCTCTTTTCCTCCTTTTGATAAAATAAAAACCACTTCTCCTTCTTCCTCTCTCAAATTCACACTCAAAAATCTCTTAATGAAGAGACCTTTAACTTCTTCTCCATCTTCCTCTGTTTCTTCTTCTTCTACTTCTTCTTCTTGTATCCTTCCGATTCAATCAGAGACTCCAAAGCCTAAACGAGCTAAAAGGGCTAAAAAATCTTCTAATGATAAATCTCAAAATCAAATCAGTCCTGCTTCTACTCGACGCAGCTCTATCTACAGAGGAGTCACTAGGTTTTCACTTTTATAAATCAAATCATTTTTTTTAATTGGATTTATGGGTTTTTTTTAATAAAAAAACTGCATTTGTATTTGCATGTTTATTGATTTTTTTTTTAACAGACATAGATGGACTGGAAGATTCGAGGCTCATCTTTGGGATAAAAGCTCTTGGAATTCAATTCAGAATAAAAAAGGCAAACAAGGTTTTTAATTCTATCAAAAATGTCACTATTTTTAATAAAATTGATATGAAGATCTGGATTAATTTTAACTGATTAATTGGGTTTTTTTGTTCTCTTTGATGATTGATCTCAACTTCGTCTTCTACTACTCAATCAGTTTATCTGGGTAAATTCTAATTTCTGATTTAATCTCTTCAAAATTAAAAAATCAAAAATTGGAGATAAGATTTGGTCAAATCTCAACTGCTTTTCACGCGTAATTACAGGAGCATATGACAGCGAAGAATCAGCAGCTCATACGTACGATCTAGCTGCTCTAAAATACTGGGGACCTGAAACCATCTTGAATTTTCCGGTAATTAAAAATTAAGAATTTGATGCATGTTTTGTGTTTGAATCGATTGTTGGGTAATAATAAAAATTGAAACTTTTTTGTGTTAAGAACAGCTTGAGACATATACAAAGGAATTAGAGGAAATGCAGAGAGTTACAAAAGAAGAATATTTGGCTACTCTCCGCCGTCAAAGCAGTGGTTTCTCCAGAGGTGTCTCTAAATATCGCGGCGTTGCTAGGTTCTTCTTATTCTCTCTTATTTTTAATAATTTAATTTAGATCTTTTATTGTTTTGATTTTGAGAAATGATTTTTCCCTGTTTTTCTAGAATTTTTGAAGAACAAAAAAACAGAAAATGATTTTAATGTGAACTTTTATATTAAAAAAGCTGTGACCTTTATTGTCATGAAGATTTGCTTTTAGAATATTCTCTCTTTTTTTAACAAAAATCATATTTAACTTTTTGTTAGGGATGTATACAAACAAACATTTAAAATAATTTTTTAATTTAATTTATTTTCAAATTTTCTGTAATTTTCAATTGCCATTTACTAAAACCACTAGATTTGATATTTTTTGTATTTTTTTAACTAATAAACTCTATAAAATATCTGAAAATCAACATTAAATTTTTTTTTTGAATAACACTAAAATTTAAAAGATTTTTTGAAACTTTTAAATTATTATTTTTATTTAAATACAAATCATGATACTGTTATTCTATATAATAAAAAAGTGTGATACATATAGCTCCATTTGGCATAATGCTTGTGATATGATTATGAATTCAACATTTAAAAATATATATATATATATATATATATATTTATTTTTTTGTTTATTTGGAATTTTGTAAATAAAAAATTAATGTAAAAACAGGCATCACCATAACGGAAGATGGGAGGCTCGGATTGGGAGAGTGTTTGGGAACAAGTACTTGTACCTCGGCACTTATAGTACGTTTACCTTTTACTTTTTTATTATATAAAATATTATATCTTGATTATATATTTTAAGATTTATAAAAAAATTAGTAAAAAAATAGTTGGTGGTAACAAATCCTTTTTTTAGTCAGTCTGTTATTATTTTCTTAAAAATATATATTTTTTAAATTGAAAAATAGAGTGTGATAGTGTTTGGAACTGTTTTTTAAATTAGTGATTAAACAATAATTATTTGTTTAATTAGAATAAATATAATGGGGAGATAGTGGGCTTTGATTTACATACACAGTCACGGTCACGTGAGGTGAGAGTTTTGACATCATGTCTCTGTTTAACTCTCACCCTAATTGTTTTTGTTTTAAATATATATTTAATCAAATCAAATCAACTTTTTTTTAGTCATTTTTTATCTGATCCCTGCATAATTACCTTTTAAAATTCTGCATTTTTTTGTGGATCCGATACTCTTAATACAAAAATTTAACAACTCTGCAGAAGGGAATATTAACAAGTAACAAGTCTTTATTGAAAAGTAATACCATTTTTAATTGGTTTGTTAACGAGTCCTTAGCTTTTCAAAGGACCCAATCTTCAACAAATCTCAAAATTTAGAGATCAGTTAAGCAAATTATTACATAACATAACCACATTAATTTTATTTTATTTTTAAAAAATAAGAGGAGCCAAGAGAATAGTTACAAAAAAAAAATGAATTTGTATAATGAAAGTTACAAGTGTAAAGGCGCGTGTAGCGCGTAAGTCACGTGATAAAACACTTTCAGTTCATTAAAAAGGACAAAACAGGACAGTGGCTAGGACCAAACCCGAGGTCGATCTGGTTTGGTTTTATTATAATGGTTAAGAGTTGAGACCGTTCTCAGTAGGACTCACGAGCCCTCACGTGCATTTTTGATCTCCTAACAAAATCTTGATTTCTTTATTCCACTTTTTAAAGCCTATTTATTTTCTTCTAACTTTTGGTTATAACTCGGTGATAGTGGTCTAATGACTTCTTTTTATATAGAAAAATCGATTTTTCTCATATACAAAATTGTTTTATGAAATTCGGTAAATGACTCTTCTTAGATCAAAGAAATTTTTTATATGATAAATCTTTTAGGCTATTGTGTAAATAATAAGGTACTAAATACTTAATAATGATAGTTAGTAGAGCTTGAAGTTGACACTAGGTAGGTGTTTTTTTTAATGAAAGATAATTAGTAATTGTAGGTTCGTGTATTTATGTATATATATTCATAAGATAAAGTGAGAAAATAGGATAGTTTAGAGCGGCGAGGTGGAGGAAAAATGGTCACGTACACGCCTCAGCTCTTAAGGGCATCACACAAATAGTATAACCCTACTTGTCCCCACACAACACGTCACTTAATTCTCTTTCATTTTGTCTTTTTTTATTAGCTTTCATAAATTCAGAGAAAAGAGATACGACCAAAAATAACTCTTCTTTTTACACATGTTTGGGCTTATTTGGTTAGTACTTAGCAGCTATTTGAACTAACAATTTGTGGGAAAAAATAGTACCAAAGTATAATCTTTAGCACAGTGTAAGCAAGTTTAAAAGAATACAATGTGTTTACTTTCATGGACCTGTGTTTGCTTTTTTCTTAGTTAATTTGAAGCTTTCTTTCTTGTTATACCGTTGGAGTTTCATGTCTTCGGTCGATAATTTCACTTAGTTGATGAGTGGATTGGTTCATATCCCTTATATATTAGTATTTGTGTCATTGTGGTTTTGCTGTGGGATATTATATCTTTAATACGCCTCTTCGAGATAATGGATCTTGTTAGTCATTAATTGGTTTTGTTAAGAATGACATGACCAATTTTGGGAATACTATATTAGTCTTATGGATTTTTCAACTCAAAATCAATCTTTTTATATTAGTTTGTCAACTCAAAATCAATCTTTTTATATTAGTTTGTCCCTCTGTGTTTATGATGTGAGATATTACATCTATAATGTTATGTTACTACTAGCTCGTCACTCTTTTGGTGGATTTTTGAAGCTTTTGCTAAGAAACTTGTAATTTTGATGGTTTCAGATACACAAGAGGAAGCTGCAGCAGCATATGACATGGCTGCAATAGAGTATAGAGGTGCGAACGCGGTTACTAATTTCGACATCAGTAACTACATTGACCGGCTAAAGAAAAAAGGCGTCTTCCCATTTCCCGTGAACCAAGCTGATCACCAAGAGGCTAATCTTGGTGAAGCCAAACAAGAAACCGAAACAAGAGAAGCGAAAGAAGAGCCTAGAGAAGAAATGTGCGTCAAAGAACCGCAAGAGAAACAAGAAGAAGAGAAAGCAATGCAACAACAAGAAGAAGAGTTTGGACACAAAGATGAAGAAGAAGAAGCAGTTGTGACTTGTTGCATAGATTCATCAGCCATTATGGAAATGAATCGGTCTTCGGATAGTAATGAGCTAGCTTGGAACTTTTGTATGATGGATTCAGGATATGCGCCGTTTTTGATGGATCAAAAGCTTTCGAATGAGAACCCTATCGAGTATCCCGAGCTTTTCAATGAGATAGGATTTGAAGATAACATTGATTTCATGTTCGAGGAAGCGAAGAATGAGTGTTTGAGCTTGAAGAATATGGATGATTGTTGCGAGGTTGGAAGAGAGAGCCCAACATCTTCATCTTCACCATTGTCTTGCTTTTCTATTGACTCTGCTTCATCAATAACAACAACAACCTCTGTTTCTTGTAAGTATTCTGTGTGAGAGAGAGAAAGCTTTGCATTTTAGGTTGAATTTATGTTTCTTTTGCTTTTTCTTTTATCTTGTTGGGTTCTGTTAGGGTTTGTATTTTATTACAGGGGCTTATTCGTTGGTTCTGAATAATCAATGTCTTGGCCTCTTTCTTTCACTCTTCTCTCTAATGGTTTTAAGTATAACAAATGTTAAAAACTAAAGTTAACCATTAAATGGAACTAGAAGAGGAGTTCGCAAATTGCAAGCCAAATTGTTTTTGTTTTTTCTACGCCAATTTGTGATAGGTCTCTTATAAAGATTGTTACATCTAAACCCGGATATCCGGTCCATTTTATTTTTGTGTTGCAAAACCAAAGTATTTTAATTAAAAGCCTATCAGAGCTAGAATCCATACATCCTAAGCCCACCGTTCTAAAGTTTATAAAAATGAGACGTAAGGACATCTCCATTGTAAGGAAATCCTAAGCCCACCTCTTTACAGAATCCATAGATCTTAAGCCAATCTTTACATACATATATATGTATATTGAGAAACTTATATTGAGATACTCCTAATAGAAATGACCTAAAGTTGGTATGGAGAACCCTAGTCACCTTTTCTCTCTTCACTTTCTCTCTTCTTCTTTTGTGCTAAAACCTCAATGGAGAAGGAAGCCCTAGCCGCCAACTATCAATAGAGAAAGAAGATGTTGCAGTCTCATGCATAAGCATATTCGTTAATGTCAGGAGAAGTCGGAAACGGATGGGTAAACGACCTCTGGTTGTCGTGAACCTTTCTGGGTAAGTGCATCTCCTTCTTATTTATCTATCAACGAAAGAGGTTCATCATTTGGAGTTGTATTTTAAGAGTTATGCTTGTTTTACCAAGAAGTATTTGCAGAGAACGAATATGCGAAAAGTTAGAAGAGATCTCACGTTTGAACGAGTAAACGATGTCTGATCGGGGCGAAATTTGGATGAGATCTTGAGGACACATATATTCAATATGAACGGTGAGATTATGAATTCAACAATTAGTTCCTAAGTTATTCATTCTTTCATAAGTGTCAGCAGTTCTGTCAGATTTCCATATTTGTCAGGTTTATGGTTTATGATTGTTTGGACCACCTAAAGGACTCGGTTAGGTCTAATATTTTGTAGCAAATAATTAAACACATGGATATAAGTCTCTGAAGAAGAAAGAGTCTTTTGAAGGTTTGTAGCATAGGGAGTTGTGTAGCTAAGGCTGCTGCAATGTTGCTGTTAAATAGTTCTACCAAATATCCTTCATCATTGTGGCCAAGATGAGGACATATTCATGTATTTGTTGTTGCTGTGATGTTATCTTCTTTCGTAGGTTGCTTAAGACTTTATGAGTACGGTAGCTAGGAATAAAAGTTATGTTTTCATAATATCAATATACCATAATAGGGAAATTATTATGTGAATTGCATGATTGTTACCAGGTCTAAGATTCTGTGAAGTCCTGTTTATGATATGACATAGGGAGTCGATATTAATTACATTAGGTTAATATGACATTGATTAAGAATTACGCTAAGAATAATGATTGCATAAACCGATGAGTTGAGTATGCGTGAGAGTCTAGTTATATATGCCAAGCTCTAGGGTTGGCCATTAGTAATGGTTTTGGTAAACTGTGGCACCATAGTGTTAGATAGAGATGCCGATGCATCTTTGTGATACAAAGGCATTTTCCAGCGGAGTAGAATCGCAACTGTGGTGTTGTTCTAAGGTGGTGCGACGAGTTTGTGCTTCCGGAGCATCATGTGAAAGCCGAGCCTGTGATAAGTCAGACGCCTTGGTGCGATGTTTGAGAGACAACAGCCATGGTGTGTATATGTGCCGGTGGGTTGGCTGGCGACCGGAACCCGTTTAGCCAATTCAGACTGGCGGGTCGTGCGTCTGGAAGGGACGCTAAAATCTTATGAGGCCGGAATCGCTAATAGTGTTTAACTGTAAAAGTGTCACAATCTCTAAGTGAGTTGTCAGCTGTGGCAGTGGGCCGGGCACTCATGATGAAACTATTGTAAAGCGTCACAGTCTCTAAGTGAGTTGTATACTGTGACGGTGTTGCGAGCATGCATGTCGCTTGTTTGTCGAGTATAGTATGTGCTCATTTTTTGTGTGCTTGTTTAGAACTAAGTAATGTACGTTGGGATTAGTGTCATAGTGTGTAGTATTTTCAAGAGTGTGTCCTCCTGGGTAATCTAAATTACTCATTCCCCTACTCCTTCATTTCTCTTTCTCTCTCATTGTTACAGGTTGGTCAGACAGAGTGGCGGTTATGTTTAGTTATTGGCAAGGATTTCAAGAGACTTGTTTTGCCTGTACTACGGCTAAGATCTCTGACCTTGCTTTCGGAAGTTGAAAGCTTAGATGATTCACTTACTCCTGTTCCCAAAGGGTCTATTACATGTGACAATAGGTCCGGGATCACGTTCTCCCAAGAGACCGTTGTGCGTTGTGAACAGCCCGGGACTGGGTGTCACAAGTGGTATATGAGCCTAGGTAAAGGTTTCCAAGTTCTGACCTAGGGACCAGTAGTTTGCGAAAATATAATGGGAAAAGGGATTTCCGAAATTTGAAAAAATAGATTTGTTTTCTCGACTAGTCTCATAATGTTTTAGAAATTTTTATCTTGATTTCGTAAAAAAATTAGATTCAAAGCACCAACGATTAATTGTAGCTAGCATCTGTTTGGTCTAACCGTTAGTGGTGTTTACTTCACTGAAGCATTACCGTCAATGATTCCCCGGACAGCGAAGGTTCTTGATGTTGCTGATGTGTGCTTGTGGCACATAATGTTTGTGGTCAGGGTCGGCAATCGCCTCATAGACTGTTGGTCGCCAGGGACTGGCCGGCGGAGACCGAACCATTATTTAGATGTCATGTATTTGTGAGAAAGATGAAAAGGACGATATTAGGTGTGTGCTTATCAGAGTATGGGGATTACTCAGGGGAGTTGTGAGGATCGCAAAACCCGTTAAGTGCCAGTTTCAAAATCCTAGAAGAAGTCTTGCAATACCAGAGGAAGCATCATGCCAGCAAGAGTCGGTTCAGAGTCGTGAAAGCGGAAGAAGCAAATTTTGTTTTCTCATTACCGTTAAGGGAAAACGTGTGTATGAGAAAACGAAGAGTAGCGGGTTTGTCATAGGGGGTAGTATAAGGAGTTGTTTTCTCTCATCACTAGGCGCACCAGCAGAAAGAGGAGACAAAAACAACTTCTGGAGTAGTGTTAGTGACTATAGTAGAGTCTAAGAAGTTTAGAAGGAGTAGGGCTATGAAAATAGGTAAATGTTTAGAAACCACAACAGAAGCCAAAGAGAGGATAAAGGCTTTGTCCAAAGTTTCAAAACCCTTAGTCAGTTTTCTTGTTTTATTTTCTTGGTTGTTTTGTATTTTAGGATAGTTAGCCCTCCTCCTAAATTGAGTCATTAATAGGTTTTAGTTAGTATATTATTTTCTTGTGTCGTTCCAACTTCCAACTTAGCCATCTTTTCATTTCCTTTCTAGCTTTTTCCCAAGGCAGAAGTCGATCAACTGGTTCTAGGAACGGATGTTTAGTGTAACCTCTCTGAATTCGAGGAAAAATTTATTTTTAAAGGGGGTGAATGTAATACCCCTGTTTATGGAGGAATTGTGGTCTATGACGAGTTCGCTCTATGGTTCAAGAGAATTCAAATAGTCGTAACGGAGAGAGTCGAGTCTTCTAAGTGTGTGTGGGAGGAAGTAGAATCAATCAAGTGACACAATAGCATATTGAGCAAGGACATCTTAGATGGATAATTAAGCTACTATGGACACAATCATGTCGGGGAAACCACTAATGATGTGAGGAGGTGTTGGGTACGTCTAGAGATTCATCTAAGGACAAGATGAAATTTTCTTGTAAGGAAAGAAAGCATCTACCGCATGATTATTGGGGCTGGAAACCTAAAGGAACCCACTATGTGGGATTGGATCACATTGGAGATCAACTTGCAACAATAGAACCTTGTTGTGAGTATGCTAAGGAAGAGTGCACAAAAGAGTTTGAAGAACCCAATGAGTCTGTAAGGATATTGGAGGACATTTCGCTTCAAGACAAAGTTAGACAAGGAAGTCTACTTGTGTGGAAATTGCTTTCATCTCATAAGGACGTAGGGATGAATCGTTTTGAAGGGGAGGCGCTCATTCAAGTGTTAGAAATACTCAAGGACAAGTATTTATCTTAAGCACTGGAGAATGTCAATTATGACTTGGACGTCTTACTTGTTTTATGGTCAAAATTTTGGCATCCACTTTTATAAAGGACAAGAATAGTGGTTGCCTAACCCAAAGAAAGTGTTAGGAAAACACTACAACTTAAATTCTATAAAAAAATAAGAAGAAGTGGAAGTCATCATGAAAGTGCAACAAAATCATTGTGGGATATGAAATTATTATGTAGTGGATCTTATAGGAATAGATCCAAGGACGCATATGAATTAGAAAGATTTGAAGGACGAGATCCCAAAGAAAGCAGCAGCTAGATATCTCCATGTCATTGGATGAGAACAACTAAGAAGGAGTACCAATGGAACGGTATCTACCAATAGAACGGTATCTACCAATGGAACGGTAGTCTCAGAGGCCAGCCAGCCACATCACTAGATTTGGTCTAAGGCAAAAAGGAACGCTAAGAACCTTGGGGTTTAAGGACAAAATATCATTCTACAAAGAGTAAAAATCTTTAGAGGGAATGACATCTCGTGTAAGCTCAAGCTGCTCAACGGTTTCGTACTAAAGGAACGTAGGTACGATCTTTGGGAAGTTTTGGAAGTACGCATCAAATAACATCAAACCATACATAGGCATGGGTGGTAAGTGTCGAGGGACGGTCTAGTTATACTGACTCCCACAATGGAAATGAGATGCAAAGATGACCTCTTTTGGAAGAGTGGTCAGTTACTCTTCTTTGATATTTCCATTGCATTGGGAATTCAATTAGATTTGTCATCAAAGTTGGAAAATTCGACGCTTAGACGGAATCCAAGTGGAGGTGAACTTGGTCTCTTGAATTCGAGGACAGATTCTTTTTAAGGGGGAAGGGGGGAATTGTTACATCCCAACCCGGATATCCGGTCCATATTTTGTTTGTATTGCAAAGCCCGAAGTATTTTAATTAAAAGCCCATCATAGATCATTTCAGAATCTATTAACCCTAACCCCACATTTCTAAAGTTTATAAAAACGAGACGTAAGGAGAACCCTACCCACCTTTTCTCTCCTCCCTTTCTCTCTTCTTCTTTTGTGCTAAAACCTCAATGGAGAAGGAAAATAACCTTCTTATCTATCTATCTATCAGCAAAAGCGGTTCATCATTTGGAGTTTGATTTTAAGAGTTATGCCTTTTTTACCGATATGTATTTGCACGGAACGGATCTGCGATCAGTTAGGAGAGATCTCACGTTTGAACGAGTAAACGATGTCTGATCGGGGAGAAATTTGGATGAGATCTTGAGGACACATATATTCAATATGAACGGTAAGATTATGAATTCAACAATTAGTTCCTAAGTTATTCATTCTTTCATAAGTGTCAGCAGTTCTGTCAGATTTCCAAATTTGTAAGGTTTATGGTTTATGATTGTTTGGACCACCTAAAAGACTCGGTTAGGTCTAATATTTTGTAGCAAATAATTAAACACATGGATATAAGTCTCTGCAGAACGAAGAGTCTTTTGAAGGTTTGTAGCATAAGGAGTTGTGTAGCTAAAGCTGATGCAATGTTGCTGTTAAATAGTTCTACCAAATATCCTTCATCATTGTGGCCAAGATGAGGACATATTCCTGTTTTTGCTGCTGCTGCTGTGATGTTATCTTCATTCATAGGTTGTTTAAGAATTTATGAGTACGGTATCTAGGAATAAAAGTTATATTTTCATAATATCAATATACCCTAAGAGGGAAATTATTATGTGAATTGCATGATTGTTAGCTGGTCTAAGATTCTGTGAAGTCCTGTTTGTGATGGTCTAACAGAGGGAGTCGATATTAATTACATTAGGTTAATATGGCATTGATTGAGAATTACGCTAAGAATAATGATTGCATAAACCGATGAGTTGAGTATGCGTGAGATTCTAGTTATATATGCCTAGCTCTAGGGTTGGTCATTAGTAACGGTTTTAGTAAACCATGGCACCACAATGTTAGATAGAGATGCATATGTATCAATGTGATATAAAGGCATCAGCCAGCAGAGTGGAACCGCAACCATGGTGTTGTTCTAAGGTGGTGCGATGATTTTGTGCTTCCGAAGCATCGTGTAAAAGCCGGGCCATGTGATAAGTCAGACGCCTTGGTGCGATGTTTGCGGGACAACAGCGATGGTGTGTATATGTGTCGGTGGGTTGGCTGGCGACCGAAACCCGTTTAGCCAACTCAGACCGATGGGTCGTGCGTCTGGAAGGGACGATAAAACCTTCTAAGGCCGGAATCGATAACAATCGTTAAACAGTACAAGCATCACAGTCTCTAAGTGAGTTGTTAGCTGTGGAGGTGGGCCGGGCACTCATGTTGAAACTATTGTAAAGCGTCACAGTCTCTGAGTGAGTTGTATGTTGTGGCGGTGGACCGGGCACTCATGCCGGAACTACAAAAGCGTCATAATCTCTGAGTGAGTTGTATACTGTGACGGTGTTGCAAGCATGTGTGTCGCTTGTTTGTCGAGTACAGTATGTGCTCATTTTTGTGTGTGCTTGTTTAGAACTATGTAATGTGCGTCTGGGGTTAGTGTCGTAGTGTGTAGTATTTTCAAGAGTGTATCCTCATGGGTAATCTAAATTACCCATTCCCTCACCCCTTCGTTTTTCTTTCTTTCTCATCGTTACAGGTTGGTCAGAAAGAGTGGCGGTTATGTTTAGTTATTGGCGAGAATTTCAAGGGATTTGTTTTGCCTATACTGCGGCTAGGATCTCTGACCTTGCTTCCGGAAGTTGAAAGGTCAGATGATTCGCTTACTCATGTTCCCAAAGGGTTTGTTACACGTGGCAATTGATCCGGGATCACATTTTCCCAAGAGACCGTTGTGCGTTGTGAATAGCTCGGGATGAGGTGTAACAGAGATTATCAATGTTTTAAGAACTCAATACTCTGGAAAAATAACTCTCTTCCCTTTTCTTGGCTTTCATTCAATATATATCTACTTACAAAGAAGCAAATTACAATAATGAAAATGCCAAATCGTGATTGCATCGTGAGTAATTCTCCCATATAAGTAAGAGCTACTTTGATCAACACTTAGGAAATTAACATAAACAAACAATTAAAAAAAGTTAATCGAACCACATTAAACCATTGATCAATCTTGGTACTTGGGATTTGGTTTCTTCACTCGAATTGATCGCCGGTTCGATGTCTTCTGCACTGGTTCTGCATCATCTTCTTCATTCCAATCCTCAGTTTCTTCACAAAGATGAGAAACAGTCTCATCAAAACGCCTCTCCTTAAGATGAACCTTGTCCTCAAGGTTGATAGAAAAACTTGGAAAACTAAGATGAATCTGTTGCAAATCCTCCCAAGTAGCTTCACTCACATCCTCCCAAGTACCCTATCCTTGAGAATTGAATGATGCTTAATAAGATCATAAGGAAAAAATCACAAAGATCCGTTCTCACGAAGAGGTAGAATACTCTAGGTTGGGAATTCTCTTCACCAAACCATTTTTTGAGCAGAGAAACATGGAACATTATGAATGCGGGTACTTTTGGGAAGAAAAAGTTGATAAGCTACCGCACCCACTCTGTCTTGGACTTCGAATGGACCATAGTAGTGATGCGATAACTTTTTAGAGGTGCGGTAGAGCAGGCTCTGCTGTCGTTAAGGTTGTAAACGCAACATAACCTAATCTCCTTTCGAAAAGACGATGTCACAACGTTTTGAATATGCCAATTGCTTCATTTGGTTATTAGCAGCCTTAAGATGTGACTTCAAGTCGTGTAGGATCTCATCTCGTGATAGCAACTGTTCGCCAAGCTCTCCAATCAATGTCGATCCAGCTTCGTAAGCTTGTAGCGGTGGAGGATGGCAACCATACAAAGCTTCAAAGGGCGTCGTACCGGTTGATGCGTGGAATGTTTTGTTGTTCCAGTACTTGGCCCAAGGAAGAAAAGAGCTCCAATGGTTTGGTTGGTGATGAACAAAGCATCGAAGAAACTTCTCAATACACTGGTTCACAACTTGGGTTTGTCCGTCGGATTGTGGGTGATAAGCGGTGTACATCTGTAACTGTGTGCCTGGAAATTTCCAGAATTCTTTCCAAAACAAACTCACAAAGACTGGATCGCGATCACTTAAAATCGAACGAGGAACACCATGCAATTTGACAACATATTCAGTAAACCTTGCAGCCATTGTTTTTGTTGTATAAGGGTGTGTGAGAGGAATGAGATACGCGAATTTACTGAGCCGGTCTACTACAACCAGAATCATCGTAAACCCAGTGGAACGTGGAAGCCCTTCAACAAAGTCCATGGAGATGTCTTCCCATACCTTGTCCGAAATGGGTAGCGGCTGTACAGTCTCGCTGATGAAAGGGATGAGTATTTAGCACGCTGACAAACATCGCAAGATGCAACATACACGCAAATAATATGATGAATTGACGGCCAATAGAATTTCCGTGATAGGCGTATGTAGGTCCTCAATACACCAGATTGGCCATTCATCGGAGTCGCATGATTCTCATGCAATAGTAGTTGCATTAGAGTAAAATTCGGCAGCACAACAACCCAGTGAAGATAACATAGTAACCCGTCCTTCCAGCTATACGGTTTACTCATATTGTCGGTGGCTAACGGACAATGCATATCAAATATGGGTATGTTTGACCAGCTGCACGCAAATCATTCTAGAGGCTGGTTTGTGTAATGAACATTGCTTCAAGAGCAGTACTACTGTGTACTTGCGAGAGAGCATCAACAATCGTGTTGCTTTTACCCATCTTGTATTGAATCTCGTAATCATACCCGACCAATTTTCCCATCCACTTCTGCTGCTCCGGAGTTAGAACTCGTTGTTCCAAAAGAAACTTGAGACTTTTTTGGTTTGTTTGTATCACAAAGCGCTGTCAAAGTAAATAAGGCCGCTAAGTTCGAATCGCAACAATGATAGCTTGCATTTCCCGAGCATAAGTGGACCTAGAACATTTAGCTATTCCCAGGATATGACTTATGTAAGCTATCGGCTTACCTGTTTTGATAGGATCGCTCCAATGCTATCTCTTTAGATGCATCAGTTTGTATCACAAAAAGGAGAGAAAACTCCGGTAAAGCTAATGTCGGTGTTGTTGAAAGAGCTTGCTTCAAGTTATCAAATGTTGTCCATGTTTCCTCATTCCAGTCAGATTTTCCCTTTTTTAACAGGTTGGTAAGTGGTCTCGCGAGAACCCCATAATCTTTAACAAACTTTCAGTACTAACCAGTCAAGCCGAGGAACCCGCGTACCTCTGTGACGGTTGTAGGTGGTGGCCAGTCGAGCATCGCTTGAACTTTAGCTTGATCTACCTTCACCCCATCGCGTGACAACACATGCCCCAAACAATTAACCTCTGTTTTTCCGAAGTTACACTTTTTAGCTTCATAAACAGTTTGTGTTGGCGGAGGATCTCGAATACTTGTCGCACATGGTCAAGATGTTCACTCCGGTTGATGCTGTAGATTAATATATTATCAAAAAATTCCAAGACTGACTTTTGCAGTAGAGGCCAAAAGATATCATTCATCAAATTTTGGAAGCTTGACGGCGCGTTATAGAGCCCAAATGGCATGACGAGATATTTGTAATGGCTGTTTTGAGTCCCGAACGTTTTTTTGGAATGTCCAGCGCGTGCATTCAGACTTGATGATACCCGGCTGTCAAATCCAGTTATCCAGTTTGGTAAAGAATGCTGCCCCGTGTGATTCATCGATCGTGTCCTCTACTATCGGGATTTGGAATCGGTCTTTGATAGTCGTGTTATTAAATGTGAGATAGTCGATACAGAACCGCCATGATCCGTCCTTCTTCTTAACTAGTAGCACAAGAGACAGGTAAGGGCTAGAGCTGGTGCGGATTATCATGGACCACATCATCTCTTGGACTTGCCGCTCAATCTCATTTTTCTAGAAGTAAGCATACACGTAAGGTCAAAAATTAATCGGGTCAGTACCCTCTTTCAACGTGGTGTGATGCTCGATATCTCGCTCATGTGGCAACTGTGTAGGTTGCGTAAACAGGTCGCCAGATTATGTGATTAGTGCTCTGAAATCATCAGACACGAGTTTGTCTTCTCCACCAGCAGAATCGATTTGGATAGCAAAAATCATTTGACCCTGACAAGCTTCCTTGACAAACTCATTAGGCAAAATTTGTTGAATTAGTTGCGATTGAATGCCTTGGAGAGTCACAATTTGCTGTTCTTGCTGGAATTGAAGTGTTTGAGCCTTCCAATCGCAGAGAATCAGACCTAAACTCTCCAACCATTGAACTCCGAACACCAAATCTAACCCGACCAGAGGTAACATATACAACATGGTGGTGAATATGGTGCCACCCATGGTGATAGGCACCTTCTCGAGATGTCCCTTGCATCTCACAGTTGTCCCATTAGCTACCTTTACTTTAAATATTTTGTGTCAAACAGAGGTAGTTTAATAGAACTAGCAGTTTTTTCACATGAAATTGTGTGTTGATCCGCTATCAATTAGGACCAGCAGTTCCTACTTACGCACAGTGGCCGGTATGCAAATTTTCTGAGGACATTCCCATCCTGTTAGTGCGTGTAACGTTATCTCAGCAGTTTGATTTTCCGATTCCTCAGTTTTATCCTCCTGTTCTTCGCCGCTGTCATCATTGATACTTTCCATGATGAAAAGCTGCGGATTTTTACATTTGTGTCCCGGTGTAAACCTCTCATCACAGTTGAAACACAGTCCCATACTTCACTTTTGCTTCATCTCCTCCCAACTCAATCTTTGCGGTTCCTTCGCTAGTGTTTCACGGTTGTTTCCAAGTCTGTTCATTACAGGTCGGTCATTACTGGCTGCTATTGGCTTGTTGTAAGTCAGAGTATCATCCCATTTTTTTCTTTCTGTAATTGGTCATCCTGTAACCTTGCTAAGTTGATCAGCTCATTCAAGGTTTTAGGCTTGAACATCTTGATGCCATTAGAGATTTTGATATTCAGTCCCCCCATGAATGCTCCTATAAGAGTTTTCTCAGTCCAAACTCTCGCTGGTACTCTGACATAGATCCTTTCTGTCGGATATGTGACAAAGCCTCATCAAAATCCTCTCCTTCAAATGGTCAAAATCTGGCCCAAAGTTCAGCTACGAAGTCATCCCAAATGGTGTGATGAGGATCTAGCCGCCGTGCCTTGGAGATGGCTTGCCACCATTCATTGGTCTCGTCGGTTAAGTGATACAAATCGAAACTTACAAGTTAGTCGTGGTGCATCTCATGATAAAAAAAATATTGTTTAGTTGCTTATCCATTCCTTTGGATCACCACTATCAAATCGCGGGAATTCAAACTTGATGTATCGTGGAGGTGCATTTGGAGGTGGTGCAAAAGGGTTATGGTGATCTTCTGGTGGATCCGACGGTGGTGGTGGTGGTGGGTTGCGGTTGAAACCTTGGAGATCATGTGAGTTACAGCCGCCCTCATCACGACTCGTGCAGAATTGTTGTGACATTCGGTCCATAAATTCCCCAAGAGCCTGCCTGAACAAGCGTTCCATGGCCTGAAACTTATCTGCCAATCCTGTACTCATTCTCTGCATCTTGTCTTGAAGCGTTCCCATAGTCACCTCCACGTAATTGACCCTGTCTTTGATGTTAGCCATGACTCGTCGGTTTAAGAACTTAATACTCTGGAAAAATAACTCAATACTCTTGCAAAATAACTCTCTACCCTTTTCTTGGCTTTCATTCAATATATACCCACTTACAAAGAAGCAAATTATAATAATGAAAATGACAATCGTGATTGCATCGTGAGTAATTATCCCTTATAAGTAGGAGCTACTTTGACCAATTCACACTTAAAGAATTATGATAAGTATAGAATTTAAATCCTAAAACTAATATTGCAGAGAACAGATCAATGTATCAAAGTATAGGGTCGAATCCCACAGAAACCTAAAAGTATTAGTTAAATCTCGAATCAAGCTAAAGCATAAATAATCAAGTTTGGTTGTGATCGAAATCAAAACGGTAAATTAGAAACGGTTTAAAACTATGAAATAAAAGCGTCAGGCATCAGGGAAACCATAGGTAGTTAGGATTAAAAGTCAAATTATCATTCAGGGATNATTTTCTTTTGAAAATAGTTCTCAACATGAAAGACAAAGATGGATTAATCTCCTCTCGGAGTATTGAACCCTATGCTCAAATTATCAGAGACAAACTCTCGCTGTCATTTAAATAATTGATCATGCAATACAGTTCATATTCAATTGTTCACAAGCATTCAAGA
>OVBE01006925.1:172-19152 GCA_900406425.1 Iberis pinnata | reverse complement strand
TCTCCTTGTGATAAATGGAGGGAGAAAGACGGAGCTTCGATGTCGTCGAGGTGTGTTCTGATGTTGGCAGTGCATGGAGTATGGGAACCTGCTAAGACATTTATAAAGAAAACACAAACCTATCAAACAAAATTCGAAAGGGAGATTGTTAGATTGGTTGGTTGGGTGTAACTATCATNTTAGATTGGTTGGTTGGGTGTAACTATCATCTGTGGGAACAGTTTCTCTCCTCATTTGTGACCTCAGATTATCAAATCTCGATGAACCACCTACTTCTTCGAGAACAACGTCTTCAAAACTTGTATTTGGAGGGTTGTCGCGAACGATAGACCGGATGATATCCTCAGCCTCGTTATCTGATACCGTTCTATTGCCCTCTCTGCGATTGGCGGACTCATAAGATTTTCCTTCTTCGTCTGAAAACGGAAGTCTGTTAGTTTTGGAGTCCACAAAACTGCAGATTACATAGGGAATGTAAAAATGTGCCTTTTGTATCAATGACAGGGTTTTCTCTAACAGGCTGATCAGTTGGAATTTTTTTAGTGACATAACCGGTTTTCAATTCAGTTAACAACTTTTCAAACTTCTGGTCGATGTGGTTGATGACACTTTTGTTGTACTCTTCAAGAAGTGGTAGGGTTTGCTCTTGAATGAGGTCAACAACCTTACGAACAAATAGGTCCTGATCAAAAGGCGCAACTGCTTTATCATGTGAAGATGATTTTGCACGGGCTGGTCTCTCCTCTGGTCCTTCTTCACAGTCATTTGCGGCATCGGTCTCGCTACCTGACTCATCGTCCTCCTGCTGCGCTTTACGGTACCTTTCTTGTGCTTTGATGACATCAGAAGCCCGCAAACCACCAAGCCAAGAGTTGACTTCAAAAGGGAAATCTTCTTCTATTAAACTTATAAGGTAGTCAACAGACGCATCAGGCTTGTCATCATCGATTTCAATTTCCTCGACTAACTCTGCGACTTCCTTACTTAGAAATGAAATGACAGGAACCTGTTTAATCAGCATGTAAGAGAATTAGAACATGATAGACTATAAGGATATACAGAGTACCGAGCTTATTATAGTATACTGGCTATCGTAAGAACGGAAACTAACTTCAGCAACTGCATCTAACGACCGGGACGTTTTGTTCTGCAGGTGGAGACTCATTTAACTTATAAAAGACACCATCGCCTCGATAGGTGCACCTCTTTCGACCATGGATTGAAGTATGGTATTTTGAACTATTAGAGGACAACATGCGACTGTTACCAGGATCATCGTATGGGCAAAACCTTGTATCGAAGTGGTTGCTTGGGTGTAGTTGAAAGGATCTTTGGACTTTGTGCTCTCAACTGTTAGGTAGAAGGATTCCCTTCCCCATGGGTAGTTCATAAAATCTTCAAGGTCAAGGAGGTGGTGAACCCTTTCTTTTGTTATCTGTGTATTGTTCGATATTGGGCACAATATCCCATCGACAAGAAGCAGCAGCGCTAAGCGAAGCCTTGTAAGTCGGTCCTTCGACTTGGTTCCCTTTAGCAGTTGTCGGTGAATCCACGAGGCACTGGATTTCTTTTCACTGCCAAATAGCTTCACCCAAACGCTCTCCAGACTTGTGCTTGCTTTACCCTTCCTTTTTTTAAGTTTCTGAAGGCGTAATTTCTTAGCCTCCTCGTTCTCCTGACCGCACTTCAATCCCGTGACAACGATAAATTCTTGAATACCATAGCATATGGGTTTCCCAGAAAAAACCCACCATAGCTTGTTTTATTTCTTCGTAACTAACTGCCTTGATAGTAAGTAGTGTAGAAAGACGAGGGAGAATTGGTGATTCTCCATTTGCAAAATAAATCTGAATTGTGAATTCATTACGACTTCCAAGTCTTCAGGATCTAATGCCTGCTTAATGTGCTGAACTGCCCGAAGATTAAAATACTTATTGATCCTAGCACTTCCCCCAGGCTCATGGTCTAATTCAAATAGCCTTAGAGGAAGTTCGTGGGCGGCTCCTTCTTCCATCTATACACCGCAATGACAATGGCACAAACAGTCAATACTCAGACTATTGAAACAAGTACTCAATATACTCAATACAGAGAAAACTACTTATATGTGTACCCATGGGGGAACTCACATAACAGTAACGTAGTTTCTAACCACAATAACCAAAAATAAGATGCAAGATAAGCAAATTTCTTTAAACGTGACTTTGCACGCATGCAAATTATAGGAAGAGGGGATAATTTAACAATTTGGTATGCATTATAAGAATTGAACCGGTTCTGATAATAGAGTAACAAATCCCAAATTGGAAAATCTCTGAGAAGAAGCATTACGAAATAAAACAAGAGTGTGCATCGAAACAGGTAACGCCTAATTATCTATCACTATATTTAACAAATTTGGGGCAATATCAATCTATTTACTAAAATTAACGGAATAGTGAAGTGCAATTTACCTTCGTTAAGAAAACCTAATCTGAGTTCTGTGAAGTGGGTTTTTGCTTCGAAGATTCTCTGCGACGGTTTACGGTGGTTACTGTTGATGGACTGTTCCCAGTTTTCAGATGCTTTCAATATTTAGAAATGAGACAGTTGGTTTCAATTTGATTTAAGTTGTAGCAGTTGAGAAATGTTATGAAGGAAGTTATGATTGGCGGTTCAGTTTTCTCGGCATCAATTACCGGGAGAGAGAAGGCGAAGTTCGAAGATGAATGGAAAACAAATAATTATTCTTCTGATAAAGTTAGTCTAGGGAAATAGAGTAATTGTTTCGAGTAATAAGGGTTATATCAGATATATTCTATAATGTCGAAGGAGAGAGAGAGATAGCATAGGTTTAGGTGTTATTTAGTGAAATATAGGTATTTTTATTATCCAATGCAATTACCCAATAAAAAATACATGTTTCCAAATTAAAAGTAAACAATGGTACCATTTTCCAAATGAAATAATAAAAATGCTCAAATTGCTAAATTTTCCTATTATTATATTCATAGTAATAATAGTGAAATCTCTTAATAAACGGTTAATATGAAGCTTCAAACATTATTAGATAGACATTCAGTTTACTATATATTATATAAACTAAAAGCAAGCTTTTATGTAAGTGTGATACATAAGCAAATTATAACTCATGACATCGTTATATATATCATTGTTAATTAAGATGATGATATGTGTCATCATGGTACTATAAATAAAAGTCATATCATTATATCATTAGTTTTTTACTTCTAAGAGAATATAATAAACAAATAAAAATATGTATTAATCAATTAAACGAAAACTTAAAAAAAATATCAAATTAACATAATAACAAGAAAAATGTATGGACTTTTTAGAAAAAAAACTATATATCAAAATAAATAAAATTATACAAATTTTGACATTAAACAAATGGAAACCATTCACTTATATAATCACATATATATATATATATATATAATGGGAGAGTTTAATTTTTTCTAAAAGTGTCCACATCATCACAATAAATTTAATCACATTTAATGATAAAATTAACTTACGCTTGTTCATTTGTTATATTTCGTTAGTAAAAATTAATAATTCAAATAAAAAACTTAAAATGCAAAAAATATAAAACACAAAAATATAAGAAATATTCGAATATATATTAGACTAAAATCATATAAAAATAGTTCATTTGTATCTATAAAATGAGATTAATTGAGAGATCAAATGATTATAATAATTGTAGACATATTGTATGATATAATATTAGACTAAGTTTTGAGGATTTTAGATGTTATACTAAGATATATTATTTTTATAAAATGTTAATGTAATTTACCTAAAATATATAAATATTTAAATATAGAAATTATTTAGCACATACACTTATAAAAACACAATTTCATTCACCATTATTAAAGAAAAAAAACATAAAAAAACTTGATCGAATGTGTTATAATTTAGTTCCCAAAATATTAAATTATAGTTTTAATTCGATAAAAAAAATTAATTTTTCATAGTATTTAAATTTCTTACTCATATACAAAACTAAGATCAAAAGAACAAATTATAATGTAACATCCACACAAAATATTGTGAGGATATAACCAAGGGCAGATCCACCTTATAAAAAAGTGGGACACATGCCACATACTGAATTTGTTGCTAGGATAGGTGTTAGACGTCATCGACTCCCTCTTCTCCTTTGTTCTTTGTTTCTTTTATCCCTAAAATTTTAATTAATTTAAATTTTAAAATAATAACATCTTTATTTTGACAAAATAATAAACACATAACACTCAATAAATATAATTTTTCACTCTAACTAAAAGTATAAATTCACAAAATATTTTAGATTTTATATTTATTACATACACAATATACCTTTAAAAATTCTGAAAATAATATTTATAATATGTTTTTATATGTATAATATATTTAATTAATGGAAACAAATTTAATACACCATAATTTTTTCGTTTCTATAAATTAAAATTTATAAATATATTAAAAATTATAATTATTCAATTTTTTGTTATATATTAAATTAATTTTTCATCATACAAGCCACCCCTGAATATTTGATCGACTATAAGCAAGTAAAGCTTTCTCGGCAAAGAAAAATGTATTTTATTTTAGTTTTTTTTTAAAAAAACTTTTGACTATTTATGGTTACTTATATATACAAAAGTTTTCAATAAAATTAAACTCATTGAATTTTGACTATAAAAAAACCGCCAAAGTAAACTAATTTTTAGATTATAGATCAATTTTTTATTTTTTTTATCAATGCATTATTTATACTTATACATTAAATAGATTATAACTACAACTTGCATGATTATTCGTTAGTTGAATGTATGCATTTATAGTAGTTTTAAATGTATTTTTGTATAATCATAAATAAATAAAAAATATATAAAGAGAATAAAATGCTAATGAAAATATTTGTACAAAAAATAAGATTAAACTACGAGATTAAATTATGTTAAACAATCAAAAGATAATGAAGAAATGATAAGTAAATAGTAGGAGGATAAAACACTTGATAGAGAGCAAAGATATCTATATCTTTCTTTTTCACATATAGTTTTTCTAGAACATGAAAAATCTAAGCGTGTCATATTTAATTTATTGATAATATTAACCAATAGAATAAAATTTCCAATAACAAAATGAAATTTAGTCATACAAAATTATTTTGGAAACATTATATAAATTATAGAGAGAAATTAGCTAGAATAGCCTACTTTATGGCTAGACTACGATTACATAAGAGAAAACATGAGTAGCAAATCGAGAAATTGTGAAAATGGCGGTGGTATTCGTAAGACAACCAATGGCGCCAATGTTTCTTCCGCCTTTTTTATGTTCCTAAGTTTATTTGGTACTACAATTCTCACCAATTTTCATGCTTCTCATCATAAACTAAAATCTTATGAAATTGCGAAGGAATTATATATAATAGTTATTCTTTGATCATGAGATTGGACTCATCTATTTGACCTTGGTTAGACTGTATTTTCTTTTTCTTTTAAAATAGTTAAAAATAATTTCATGAAAATCATAAATAGAGCAAGAACAATAAACTAACATGTATATCATCTCATCTCACATCCAAAAAATATAGAAGATAAACAAATTTATAGACTGCCAGAAAAATATGATAATTACTAATACTATTAGCCAGAGAGACGGGCTAGACCAACATCACCTACTACTCTGCATGAAAGTGGGGTCAGGGGTGTGTCATTTTTGTAGAAGAGAATATCTTCAGGTGTTCCATTTTCCATATACTCGTAAACCATAATATCATACTCAAGACATGCACCAAGCAGAGCCGGTTTTGTGGAGAGGCAAACAAGGCCACGGTCTTAGGCTCCTGATTATTCTAAGTCATTTTTGTTTTTTATTGAGAAATTAGATTAAAAAAGATGGATCCCACCTCATTAAAGGATTTTAAAAAAATAATTGAAGAATTTTTATTAATTTCTCGACAAAAAAGTAAAAAACAAAAAAAAAAGAAAAGAAAATAGAAAAAAAAAAGTTTGGGTTATGGTTCAACATGTTTTTATGGCTTCTTAAATGAAAATTCGTTTTATCAATATTTTTAGAGGCAACGAATTCAAGGCCCCCATTTATCATCGAAATTAGATTTTTTGTTGGTGAATTTGTATTTTATCTATTATTTTTTGGATATCTATAGTTATTTGAATCATACGTATTTATTTTAACTTTTTCTTTTAAAGTAAGTCTCTCTTTTCTTATTGGCTTTAAGCCCCCATAATGTCAGGACCGACACTGGCACCAAGGAGAATCACAATATCAATGTGTCTCAAACTACTCAGAATCTCAATGTAGTGAAGAGTTTGAGTAGGAAAAAAAAAGAATAGCATCATAAGGATTACAAGTTCTATGTGTTTTAAAAACGTACCTTTCCCTTTTGAAATAACAAAGAATGTATACCTCTCAAGAGTAGTCTTAGGTAGAGTTGTGCGCAAATATGCATTCTTAAATTCCCGATCACGTAGGGACTGTAAAAACCGGATTGAATTAAAACTGAGTTTAAAACGTTTACTAATCTGAAAGCTAATGGAGTCGATTCGGAGCTCTTTTCTTAATTCTAAAAATTGTCTGTAATAAGATGGTTTACCGTAATTTCAGAATCTCAGGATACAACCGTTACGCGTCTTTATTAAGTTGTACTCTTAGTAAAGTCTATCGATTTATATGCGAATACTCTCAAGACTTTGGAACAAGGTATTATCGGAACCTTTATTGACGTTTTTTATGGTATTTGGTTTTCTTTTCTCTAGTTCAATATAGAATTTATGACGTATTCTTATACTGATTGAGAATTGAAGTGATTATTTTCTTTTCAAGAAACGAAAACCGTTTTGTTTTATGTTTTTGAATTGAAAACCGGATGAGAGAAAATGAACGAGAGAAGCTCTATTTATAGGAGACGAATAGGAATCATGTGAAAAATATGACATTTGGTCAAGGCACCTTTTCACATGAAAGGATGTGACATTTGGTGAAAAGACACACCCTTTCGTTACACATTTTCAATTGGTGCTCATTCGGCCAACGGTTGCAACTGTTTGCTTGATGGCTTTTCACATGTAAGCTACTTCACTCCTTAGTTCACTAAGCTTGAGTGTTAGCTGACCAGTCCACCCAGCTAGGTCAGTACTCATTAAACTTATTGAGCTGGGTCGAGTTGCCATTTTATTCACCTAGCTGAGCTAGCTAGTCTGAGCTAGCTAGTCTTTCCAGCTAATTCAGCCCACTTAGTTGTCTTATTTCCCATTCAAATAAACTCAAATTTTAGCATTTAGATATTCAAAGTTATAGTCCAAACTACAATATTTCCAATGCAATCATAATCTGGTAATTCCAGACAACGACCTTGCCGGAAAACTCGCCGGAAAAATGATGAATATCACTTTTATTAAAATTGAGTTCCAACAATAGAGATTGAGAATGTCAGCATTCAAGAATCCAATGACTATCTTTGGAGGTTATATTATTTTTTTTGCTTTGAAGTACTTCCCGACACCATTCACAACGGCTCCAGCTTCTTCTGTTGTCCATGACCTTGAGTTGTTGTACTAAGGCCATATCTTCTCCTAATACATATCAAACCAATCAAAAAGAAAAAGACATAGGAGAAATCGTAATTGGTGAAATTGATGATACTAACCATGGTTCTTCTCTTTATCAGCTTTCTATTTTTGTTTCTCTTCATCTGGCTCTGTGTACGAATTCGCAAACAACATTGCCTCGATTATCTTTATTTCTTCCTCCTGTAGGAATTCTAGAATACTATTCTTGTCTCGTATTCAAACTATATGATAAAAAAAACCAATAATTAGGATAATCTTACACAATTGAAGGTAAGAAGATGAAAAAGGAAACCTGATTAAAATAAATTTACAAAACCAAACATTTGAGATAGAGAAGAAGAAAACCGAAATCATTGAATTTGTCCTAAGCCCTAACATAACAAAATCTTAGGGAAGTAGACGAAAGGGACACTTAGAGCATCTTTATTAGGAAGTCTTAGAAGTTTTTTAAGTGGGTTTTAGGAAAAAATAATTAAATATATAAAAAATTATTAGTAGAACACATTCTTAGTGAAGAATTTTGGATCCTTTTTAAAACCCTTAGGTTTCAAAAAAGATGATTGGTTATTCTAAAACAATTAGTTTTTTTCTCTCTCTCAGACATTTCCATGAAGCGTTTCTTTTTACCATGAGGAAAGCTTGCGATGTGAGACAACGGAGACGGAAGCTTGCGTCAAAGGCGGTTAAACTTCCGTAGGTAATAGCGACGGAGCTTTGCGCCATAGCTACGCCTATTGTAACCGTAGTTGTACGTCCGTTTTTCCCTTATAAAATAATTTTTCTTAAGAACTCAACAAAGATCCATCAATGGATAATAATTTTAGCTAATTAAGTTGAGAGGTTCTATCTGAATTAGTTGGTGATAAATATTAATAAAATATTTTTAAAATATTCAAAGGGGTATCTACCATTGGAGATGATCTTATAATACATATATTTCTACAATTTTTTCTTGTAATGAAAAGGTAAGAGAGGAGGTGAAAAGACTAGAGTTTCCTTTAGAGAGCGAGAAGAACCTCTATTAAAGGTTTTTTACTCTAAGATCTTTACCAAACATGTTGATGTGGCAGAATAATAAAGTTTTATAAGGAGTTGAGCTCTAGAGGCCCTAAGGTATTCGTTTTAATAATTTTAATAGATTAAGTTTAAGTGAATTGAAAATAAATCATACATTATAGGTTTATGGGCTTTTTATAGAAACTACCATATTGGTAACAAAGATTTTAGAAAATACCATAATGTGGTATTCTTATGGGAGATGCCATAATATAAGCTTTAGTGGCATAAACAAAAAGACAAAAATTTCCCCTTGGTCGTGAGTTCGTTTTTAGGCGGGAGAGTAAGTTGTATTTGTGCAATTAATGAGTGATTAGAAAGGTCTATTAATGCAACACTTTTTCAATTTTTTTGGTAAGAGAAACTAGATGTTAAAGAAGTTAATGGCCATTAATTTCGTGGGAAGATTGGTTTGTTGGGGAGAAGATATTGCAGATGAAGAACATTACCTTTTTTGGCATATATGGGTGTATATTTTTCTTGTATTGAAAGTTAGTAGGTTGAATGGACAAAATAATGAAATGGACCAGTACATTGTATAGTAACCGTTGTGATTAAATAGTTATCGTTGAGAGAGTGACATTAGAATGTTTGGAGAAGGGAAAACTAGGAAGTGTTGTATTTGTTTGTATGGATGGACCAACTAGTTGTAGACATAGGTGGTCATGGACAAAATGTAGGTGTGGTTGAAACCGTGAAATGGACGTATGATATACCAACAAGTGTTGTGTGTGGACAAAACTGAACGTACTTATGTGGACAAACTGTTTTTGTTGTCCGACTCATGGACCACCTCTGCTGATCTGGTTTCCTGTCCACTTGTGTTACGATTCTCATTATGGACTAAATATGAGGTTCTAGTTTCTTGTCCACACGTGATGCCCTTATTTTGGTGGACCAAATCTGATTACTGAGTTGCTGGTCCACATGTGTTGTTATTCTTCTGGTGGACTAAATCTGAAGTTCGGGTTTCTTGTCCAGTCGTAGTTCGCTTCTTTTGGTGGACCAAATTTGATTCTTGAGTTGCTGGTCCACGTGTGTTCCTATCTTTTCGACTCTTGTTGCGCTTCTCATGGTGGACGAAATCTGCTTCACTAGTGCCTGGTCCACTCGTGTTGGGTTTTTCATGGTGGACCAAAACAACATCACTTTCTTTTCTGGACAACTTTCTACCAATATGATGGACAATATTCATATCTTTACCTTGTCCGGTTGCCGACGGAGTTGTGTGGATCTGATGGACAATATCTGGCTCTGCAATGGTTTGGTTGCCTACTTGGTCCACCAAATACGAAGATCCAGGTGGACAAGTTTTGAAACTTCCTGCAGAAGTCACTGGAGAGGTCGTTTGTGGTTCAGCCGGTTGGTTCTCTCCCAAAATCCGATGAACTTTAACACTTATCTTACGCGACTGGCTATATTGTGAGTGAGATGGGTAGTCCGGCGGTTGTTTAGAAGCCGGCAGTGACACCGTTGGATGCTCTATCATTGGGTTCTCTGTCGTTCTTTTAACTGCTGATTTTGTTTGCTGCGTAGTTTTCTGTGGTGGGCGATTAGGTGACTTTTGATGTCGGTTTCTTCTCTATCAACCTAGGCGAAGACCAATTGGGTTTTTCCGATGACATCTCCAATCTTTTTCGGCAAAGTGAGGAGAAGTTACTTTCGTTTTATGATGATGACATATGAAAGAGAAAAATGAATTTAGTCTTTCTAGGGTCTATAAAAAAAATCGCAAAAGATTTTTTACGATACTACTGACTCAAAGGAGAGGGTTAGAATCGTCTTCTCACCATATGAGAATATGGTATATTTTGTAAAGTCTGATTTCATGGTATTTCTCATAAACCAGGAAAAAATGATGGTACTGGTTATAATTTTCTCTTATTATGATTAGATGTTATTGTAATTTAGTTGTTTAATTAAATTTGGAGACATGATATTAGATGAAGGTAACACAACAATAATTACAGTTTGGTGGGAGCTTCATTGCTAGTGAGCAAGAAGGTGAGGGAGTTTAATGTATTAATTTTTTTTGCTAAATTCTTTTAAAAAGTTATTGTTTATAAACTTGTTGTTCCATAAATAACAACTCATGTTTAAGCGCATAGACCAGAGTAAGGTGTATTAAATGGAAGAAATTAACGTAGGCACCGTGGTAATTGTTGTATGGTTTGTTAAAGGATTTTGTTTTAAAATTCTCTGTATCACTTGTGCTTATGGAAATAATAAAGTGAATAGGCATGATTTAAGTCAATGGACGAGTTTAAAGTAGCATGATTGACCAGTTGAACGTTTCTTTTTTAGTTGGGAAAAATTAACATGAGTGAATGGACGAGTTTAGTTTTTTATAGTTTGGTAGAGGATAATGTTTCCCGAAATCAGTATGACACTCATGATAAGTTTGACGAGTTTAGTTTTTTTATCTACACTCATAAGCTTAGTTTAATTATGTTGTAACAATGATGGACGAGTTCTTAGTGGACATGTTTAATTTGTCTTAAATTTCGTTGTTTGGTGTGAGTGTAGGTTATCATCAATGGAAAGTAATGTTCTAATAATAGTTGGAGTTTGAAAGTGCCTAGAATTGGAGGCATAACATTTTCGAGTTTCTAGAGATATGTATGCAAAATGTATTGTGCTACGCAATGACACAGGTTATCCGGAATTTTTTTCTAAGATAATGGAGGCCTACGGTGCGAAAATACGTGGACAAGACATTAGCTTGAGCTACTGGCATAAAAGGTCAGACATAATTTTCACACAAGCAAGGATGCCTCCAGTTTATGTAGATAGTGATGTTAGTTTAGAAAGATTCAAAAGGACAATGTTAGTAAATAAATGGTTGAATCTGTTTATGTCCATTGCTGAGGAAAATGTAGTGGACAATCTTGGAACAAAACTGACTATATTTTGTCCACTTAATTTGAACGTTGAGCATAATGATGAGTTGGTTAGAACATATGAAGATGAAATTTTTCTCGAGACAGTGAAACAACTAGAAATAAGACAAAGACAGCGTGCTATATGTGGAGATGTGCATGGTGGACAAGACACTTTTTCATGTGGACAAGATTTTTGCTACTTGTGGACATAAAAGGTCTCATGTCGGACATACATCGAGTGTGAATGGTGGACAAGATACTTCTTCGTGTGGACAAGAGATTGCTGCTTGTGGACAGAAAAGGTCTCATGTCGGACATACATCGGTTGTGAGTGGTGGACAAGATACTTCTTCGTGTGTACAAGAGATTACTTATTCGACTTAATGAGGGAATTAATGGATAGTGAATATACAACACATTGGGATCCTTATGAAAATACATATACCAATGTGGATAGAGATGTTCGTTATACAACTGACAATGATGGACCAAAAATAGACTCTAAGTGGATAAAAAAACCAAGTAATCTAAAAATATATAGCCTTCCCTTTTGCGTGTGTGCTAGTTATGCAGATGTACATGATGGACATGAGACTTAGCTTTTGTGTGTTTTTTATAATCGTAGGTGAGTTGGGTTGGAGTGGACAAGAATGTGACGGTGATGTACAAGAATGCGACGGGTATCAAAAACAGTAGCAGACCCCCTATATCCGTCATCTGAACATGGTGGACAAAGAAGGGTCCGTGCGTAGACACACAAATGCATATGACCTAAATATGACTGGTAGATAATGAGATGTGAATGGTGGACATGATGCTTACATTCTTTGGTTTTTTGTGATCTTAGGTATTTTAGATGGGAGTGGACAGGTTGGTGACAGTAGTGGACAAGATAATGAACGAGTATCAGAAGTAGTTTCCGAACATAGCAGAGGTAGTGGACAAAACAAAAGACAGTATGCATGTACGCGAGGTGAGTGTATTAAGTGGTCGTGGACATATTTTCTTAGTGTACGTAACGTTGGTATTTGATTGTTTGATTGATGTTGTTATTTTGACTTCCTAAATCAACAATATGAGTGGACATATATTTTTTTTGTCAGGTACATGTATCCCTTCACGCGCGTGGAAAGGATCACTGCATTCTGTGGACAGAATAATTTGCGATTCGTGGACAGTTTCTTGTCCACTACTTGTGGCTATCTGCTTATGGACAAAATCTGGATCTCTAGCTTCAGTGGACGACTTTTGTGTAGACTTGTGGACAGAATCTGTAGCAGTTTCAGAACGCTCCTTTGATTTGCATCGATTCTAATGGACAATATATGTAGATTGGAGTGAGGGGTTTGGTCTATATACACAAACATCATGGTGATTTGGTGGACGAGTTTATTAGACGATTTACTCTAGTTCGTGTGTTCAGAGAGGTTTCCTCCTGCTTCAATGAAAGATGAGGTAGCGGATGCCCTAGCCGGAATCTCAGACGGTGGGAACACTTTTGGCTTCGCCGGTGACTTCTTCAAGGATTTCAGTTGCGTTCTAGACGATGGTGGTTTATTCGGCGCTTTAGATTCGGACTCGGTGGACGTCGGTGGTTTATCCAATGCTTTAGAAGGCGCTTTAGACGCTGACTCTTTGGACGCCGGTTTTTCTTTTAGTCTTGGAGACGAACTATGATCCATACTACTCGATCCACGATTATTCTTGGTCTCTGACATAGACAAAGAAGGGACATACTTTATGCCGTCAGTTGGCCGGTGATTTGAGAAACAACTGTGATCTTTTAAGTATCAATTTTGAAGATATTTTTTGGGATAACAGTGAACGAAAAAACAACATCGTTTTCTTCAAAACAAGTTTAAATTTTGTTTTTTAATTTTTTTTAAAAAAGCTCCCAATTAGTACAAGGGTAACAGAATAAATGACTTTGACTTGAAATGTGGTAGATTTCGTAAAATATATTATTATGGTATATTTACTAAACAAGGAGAAAATTATGGCACCTGCTATAATTTTCCTTAGGTTTATTAAGTGGGCTGAATGGTTCAGTCATTATATGAGTAGGTGTAAACAAGGATAAATACATGTCCATATTTTGGAGATCCTACAAAAAAAACCTTGCTATATTAGTAAAGATTACGTTTGATTTTAGCTTGGATTTTTAGTTGTTTTTGCTATCATAATTCAGAATACTTGATGTTTCTAAATTATGAATTTTTTATTTTTCTTGATTATCCGGTTTTTAATATATTTTATTCATTTATTTTTGGTTTTAAATCAATTATTTTAGGTTAATTGTCTGTTGTTTTTGGTTTTTCATTGGTTATTTTTTGTTCTTATTCAGTTTTATTCTCGGTTACTAACCGAACTGAACTTATAGATATTCGAACTGACCGAAACCGAAATCTCTAAAATAAACGATTGGATACTATATTATCCTAATCATAATAATCGAAACCAAGCACAATCGAATCAAAAATGAAAGGTTTACCGAATGCCCAACCTTTATAATAATATAGTATACAAATTAACAACATATATCAGTTAAACAATATGGCTCAGAGGCATAGATATGTGTCTTCTCTCTTTGTGTGCTTACAAGTTCATGGGTTCGTTCAAAATAACTTGTCCTAGATAAAATTTAACGATAACTACATGGTTTATAGAAATTTATATATTAAAAGTACATTATTATTTAAAAAAATTAAAACAAAGTCCTATTTTTCTGTAAATTTGGTTTAAAAAGTGTTAATTTAGAAATAATATGTGTCTTTAAAATTTTGAAAGGTAATATTAATTATGTTTATCAACGAAAACTATGGTAACAAATATTTTAAAGAGACATTCTAAAAAATACCACAAGAAATGGAGGTGTTCCAAAAAAAACCAGACTTAATTTACTTCAAAATACCATAATTTTTCAAAAAAAAACACCACAAAAAATTTTTTGTTTCAAAAATATCACAAATTTCTAAGATTTTAAGATGTTTTTATTTTTTTGTTTTTTAAAAAATCATAATGAGTGTTTGAATATAGAGATAGTATAAGTGACAATACATGTAATTAGTTATCAAAGATAAAGGGTTTTAAAAGAAAGTTATATTTCAATACTTTATTGGCATTATTATATGTTTTATTTGCATTATTATATATTGTACTTTCATTTCGTAGTAATTTTCCCATTAACTTTTTTATAACCATATGCAATACTGTAAAATTTATCTTAAAACAACTTTAAAAATTAATTTCAAGTGATGTTCAAAGTCGTATTTTTAGTTCACCAAATATAAAATACTATAAGAGAAAATTATATAGAATACCATAATTATTTAGAATCTTTTTTCAAATACCATAAACCTTATTTTTTCTTCATATATCATATTCACTCATTCTCAAATGAAGTAAATCACTTTCTTACATAATTTTTCTTTTTTCATATTTTTATTTAGAATAAAAATTGATAATTGTCACATATCTATTTTTTTTTCTCCACGCTCTTGTTTTCTTTTCAAGCATATATTTGAATCTTACCATTTCTCATTGTGAATCTCATTTGAACATTAATTTAGTTTTTTTCCTTTAAATTGGAATCTAACATCGATGACATATCTAGCAGAAGTAAAATCTCCTCATACATAAGGGAGAGAATCACAAGCATCAAGAATCATGCCTCCTGTAGATGTCCACAACAAAATACTATCCACGTGGAAAAACTCTTTTTAGATTAATCAAAGCTCAAAGGCTTCTCCTTTCGCTAAGATAACTTACATTCAAACTCTTTGGTTCTCTATTCTTCACAAAAAAAATCCAAATTTATATGATTTATGTACTTGATTTTGGTTGTACAAATTTAAGCTTTTTCAAGAAATGGGTTTTGAAAAGAAAAGAAAATTAGTTTTTTTTTTCTTTTTTTTTGTATGTAAACATTTTCCAATGCTTTTCTTGTGTTTAATTCTATTCCAAGTTCGTAACTTGTTTGTTTAAAATAATTTGTTCTTATGTGATTACTTGTCTTATTCTATAAAATGTTTTTTTTAATTGTCTCGAGTTAGAGATTTGAGTATAGTATTTATAAATATGTGGAAAGATTGAAGACAGTTTTTGTCCTATGAATCTATGATATTGCTAATAAAGGAAAATTATATGTTAAAATGTGTCCAAAAATGAGGTGATCATCTTTTCTAATTTTCCACTCTACCATATAAGATTGTCCATTGTCTAAGATATGTTTATATTTGTCCTCCAATAGGCTATCATTTAAAGTTGTCCACAAATGAGGTAATATTTTATGCCTTTAATTAAATATGTCTATGATATCATTTTTCTAAAATAGGTCTATATGGTTTGAATTTTATAGAATAGGCCTTCTATAAGGTTTGAATTTTATATATTTCCAAGACATAGAAAATATTGCAGGTACTGATGATCGTGTAGGTGATCAAGTTTTGTCCATAAACAAGGTAATAAATGTCAAAAATTTTAAATATTATTGGACTTTAAAATTTTACTAATTAATTGTTGTCCACTAGAAAAGCATGTACAAAAATATATATGATAGAGATGATGAAGATAATGGAGATAGATACTTAAACAATGTTATCTCACCAACTGAATTCACAGTTTTAACAATTGAAACTTTCTCTAGATTTGTTATTTTATAGCAAATTGAAATATGTGGACATTATGTAACCTTGGTTTGACTTTTTTTTTAAAATGCTTACGTGTTTAACAGGTTCACGTTCGGACAATAAATATCCACATATGAATAGAGGTAGCCTGAAAATGGGAGGTTCTTGAACGAATGAACGATTGGAAAGAAATCTCATCGAGGACAAAAAATATCATTCAGGCCCATATTGATTTCACCCGAATTTTACAACATATATTTACAACCACATTTTTATAAAAAATACTTTTCTCTGCGCATACATGGTCTAAAAGTATACAAATAAAGCATACAAACAAATATGAATATAATTTTTTCCATTACCAAATATGTGAACGAGTTTTAAAACTATTCACATTAACAACCTACACATTTATTCTGCACATCCTTTCTATCTTACATATCCTAAACAGAGTTTTTTTTTAAATTGCCATGATCTGTGAACTGATGTGATTTCTATTCACATGTACTCCTTGATTTTTATCAACATACATAGACAAACTATCCATGAAAAAATAAGAGAAGGTGCATGGACGGACTTTCCATCATTAAATATCTTTGATGCCCATGGACGAGTTTCAATCCTATTCACGTGGACAACCTACACATTTATTCAACACTTCCCTCTACATCCTATAAATATGGTTCTTGTAAGTTGCTAAGGTCCGTAGACGAATTAGATTTCTATTCATCATGGATTTCTTAATTTTTATTAACATACGTAGACAAATTATTCATGGAAGAATATATGTAAACAAATAAGAGAAGGTTTGTGGATGACATTAATATCATAATGTTGCGAATAGCATAGAAATATGTCTATAACATAATATTTTGCCATCAATAAACCGCTTGGACCGTATTCAAGTAGACGCGATATTTTTGCAACCAATTATTTAATGGATAAACAATTTAATGTCATTAGTTGCCAATCAAATCAATGTTTCCCCAACACCACTCATTTTGTACCGGCACCAAAATTGAGGGGCAAAGTGAAAAATTATCATACACCACAATACCACACTATTATGGTGTTTTAGGAAAGAATAGATAATTATGGTATTTTGTAAAATTCTTATATAATATAGTATACTAGATAAATGTCCCGCATAATATGCGGGAAAAACAAATATTTTGATTATAAAATTAATAATTTGTATTATTAAAATTTATATAATTAAATTTATTCTAAAACACATGTAATAAATGTATTATTAAATTTATTTTCAATAAAATATTTTTCTATTTTTTTATCATTATTCAAGTTAAATTTATTACATGTCACATTCATATTAAATATACGATAATTTATATAATAAAGTATATATGATTGTTAGTTTTTCTATTTTAATATTTTACATTTTTACTGATATTTTCCTTTTTTGATAATATACTTATTAGTTTTCTTTTTTTCAAACTATTTTTAATATTTCTTTATTTAATCCTTCCGTTTTTTTATTTTCAAAAATATTTGACACGTGTTACAATCATTGAAGTTAAAGATGACACGTGTCACCATCTGGTGAGTTATAATTATTAGTTATTCTGCTTTATATAATAAGATTAGGAAATTTTCCCATACTGTAAACATGTAATACCTAGAAAATAAGAAAATTTAATAAAACAAAAACATGCAAAATAACAAATGACAATCAAGACATACATATAAAATTCTAAATTTACAAATAATAAATTAATAGAGATAAAATTATTATCCGGGATCTGAGATTCGAATCAGGATCCGCTCCAAAAATTAATTTATTCGAATGCGTCCAAATATTATAATATTTATGTCCAGATATCCAAATCCAGACATATATATATTAAATATACTTTAAATATATGTTATAATATATATATATATATATATTATGATATTTATATATATTTAAATATATATTATGTTATTTTAATAAAAAAACTCAAATACAATTTTATTTCCTTAAAAATAAAATTTAATAAAATTTTATTATCTTTTATATTTGTAGAAAATTTTAAAATTTCAATGTCTTAAAAAAAATTCAGGCTTTTTTAAAACATCAGTTTTTTTTAAACGGTTAAAAAACCGTTTTTTATATATATTGGCTTTGGATCTGTATCTGGATACCTTTCTTCACGGATTCAGATATCCTATAAAATCTCAGATATCTGGATCCTTCCCATCCCTAATTATTTTAAGAAAATTTTGGAATATATTACTAAAATTAGAAGTTTAAATATGCTCAAATTTTTTGTCTCATCGCCTAGATTACTCATATGAATTTTCAACTATATAGAATCAGAAAAATAACTATTTTTGTTTTTTTTGTTTTCTTATATCAAAAGATAAACTAAAATAATTATTTTCTATAATATATTTAAATTACTAAAATGATTAAAATATGGAATATTCAGATGTACACCATTGAAAACACCTAAACTAAAAAATATTTCATTATCTAAATTTACAAATCTAAATTTNTGGCGGCAAAACCTTTAATAACACGGGGTATAAGGCAAAAAGTACATTCTGGATATGACATAAGGATTTGGGAAGATTTGTGGATCCCTACAATTCCAGCAAGGCGGGCACGGCCAATTGCTCTGGTGCTTCATCCAAGGATGCTGGCCAGTGACTTGATAAAAGGAAATCCGAGGCAATGGAATACTGAACTATTAGAGAATTACATTTACCATGAGGATATTGAAGTGATTAATTATGGCCATAAGCCAAGATTATAACCATGACGGATATTGCTGGAGCTATACGAAGAATGGGATGTATACAGTTAAATCTGGATA
>OVBE01006924.1:0-19153 GCA_900406425.1 Iberis pinnata | reverse complement strand
TATATATAAAAGTATATAGAAAAGAACATTACTCACTTTTCGTGTCATTATTTTTTATTTTTCTTTGTTCTTTGATTTGAAGAATACATACAAAACTACTGTTCACTAATCTTTTTATTCGAGTAATGCAAATAGAAGTGATAATGAAATTTTATTATGGAACTCCAATGTTATTCAACCGTCACACTATAGGACAATAGTTGAATTAAAACAAGAGCTCTTTTGACTTTGCAATTTGGGTTTTATCCAAATTGTTAAGCAGTATTATCCATATATAATATATATGTTTTTATATATTTTTGTGATTATTCATATTGTATTCTTTGTGTACATAAGAGTCCTCCTACACATATAGCATCATATATAATTCTTCTCCGTTTTAAAGCATAAGAGTCACGTAGAATTGTGTATCGAATCAACTTGGATTTATTAAAATGATAAGGCATTATTTATACAAGATATAATAAGCCTAAACCTAATATCATAATTAATAGAAGATAAGATAAAACCCCTAGAATATAGGAAAACAGGATAAGATGAATATAATTCATAGTTATCCTAATATTCCCATCACGTTGGAGCATGAAGATCTTGAACGCCTAACTTGGAGAGTAAGACTTCAAACTGTGAACGACCAAGAGCCTTAGTTAAAATGTCTTCCAGCTGATCACAAGTGCGAAGATGATGAGTGGTGATTATGCCATCATGAACAGCATCTCTAACCGAATGACAATCGGCTTCAATGTGTTTGGTTCTTTCATGAAACACTGTATTAGCAGCAATGTGGATAACGACTTTATTGTCACAGAAAAAACAGGACGGAGAAGATTGATCAATACCCAATCCTTGTAGCAAATGGCGAAGCCTTTTTGTTTCCCGTAAAGCAGCAGCCATAACTCGATATTCAGCTTCTGCAGAGGAATGTGAAACAATATGTTGTTTCTTTGTCTTCCATGAGATAGGAGATCTGCCAAGCATTATGATGAAAGCACTAAGAGAGAAACGAGTCAAAGGACAAGCAGCTCAATCTGAATCACAATAGACAGTGAGAGTAAGATCATTATCATAATTCAATAAAATACCTTGTCCCGGAGAGCTTTTGAGAAAAAAAACAACGTGAAGTGCAGCGGCCCAATGAGCCTCACGTGGAGACTACATAAACTGAGATAACACATGCACCGAGTAGTTAAGTTCGGGACATGTATGAGTCAAGTAGATCAATCGACCAAGAAGCCGCTGATATTTAGTCGGATCCGAGAGCAATGGGCCATCATCTAACGCTAGCTGATGGTTTTGCTCTAAAAAAGAGTGTGCCGGTTTTGACCCAAGGTAACCATAGTCAGAGACGATATCTAACGCATACTTGTGTTGACTAAGATAGAAACCGTTAGCTCCGCGACTGACTTCGATGCTGAGGAAGTATTTTAAACGGCCTAGATCCTTTGTAGAAAAGCAACAACTTAAATAATCCTTGAACTTATTAAGCATAGACGTATCATTACCCGTGATAAGGAGATCATCAACATAGATGAGAACATGAATCACCAAATCTTGACGAGTAAGAGAGAATAAGGAATAGTCATCATAGGATTGGACAAAACCGCACTGAAGTAGCGAGTAAGAAAGCTACTTAAATTAGCAACGAGGAGCCTGTTTGAGACCGTATAAAGATTTCTGAAGGTGGCATACCTTGGTTGGATGTTTATGACGAAAGCCAGGAGGTAACTTCATGTAAACCTCTTCTGTAAGATCACCGTGAAAAATGCATTATTGGCATCCATTTGAAAAACCTCCCATTGTTTCGCGGCAATCACCCGGAGTAACGCCCGAACAGTAGTCATTTTAACAACCGGTGAAAATGTGCCGGTATAATCACGACCTTTGACTTGAGAATTTCCTTGAACCGCCAAGACGTGCTTTATAACGTTCTATCGATCCATATGACCAAAATTTTGTCTTAAAGACCCATTGACTGCCAATCGCTGTAGCATGTTTCTGCAAATCAACCAACTCCCAACTTTATTCATCTCCAAGGCATGTATTTCATTAGACATGGTAGCTCGCCAATTGTCGTGTTGCACTGCTTCCTTAAAGTGTTTCGGCTCAGACTCATAAGACACCAAAGTAAGGAAAGCTCTGTGTCGTGATGAAAAACGATCATCAGAGAGATATTATGTCAGAGGATACAGTGTGTTACCTGGAACCGTCGAGGTGGAGGTGGAAGGAAAGTGATTAGTGTCTTGAGTTTCTGAAGTATTGTAGGTGGCGTAGTCACTAAGACGAGCTGGTGATTGTTGAGCTCGGTGACCACGGCCGAGAGGAGTTGGCGAAGGTGTTGTGACCGGTTCTTGTGTTTGAGGAGCTATGGTTTGAGGTGGTGGAGGAGCGATTGATGCCGTCATAGAGGGAGGAGTATCATCATGTGAAGAACTCCCCTTTACAACTGACGTAAAGATTGTTTCATGAAGGACAGGCATTGATGATGATCGTAAGGAGGTAGTCGGAGAAACATTAGAAAAGGGAAAGCTAGTTTCACGGAACACAACATCCCAAGAAATAATATACTTCTTACGATCAAGATCGAAAACCCGCCATCCTTTTTGTCCTGAGGGATAACCGAGAAAAACGCACATTCGACCATGCTCTGCAAACTTTTCTTTATCTCTTGACGCTGGATGTATGAAACATTCACAACCAAATACCCACATGTGTGTATATGAAGGCTTCGTGCCATGAAGAACTTTAAACGGTGTCTTGCCTTTGAGAACTGTAGATGGTGTACGATTGATACGACATGCAGCTATTAAGATCGCCTCTCCCCAAAATTGAACTGGTAAGTGAGCATGAAAAAGTAAGGCACGAGCAACGTTGAGAATATGACGATGGTTGCTCTCTACTCTTCTGTTTTTTTTGTGGTGTAATGACACAAGAGGTTTGATGAATGATCCCTTGTTGTTGGAAATAAGAGGAGAGACATGTGAATTCAGTCCCATTATCGCTGCGGACAAGCTTGTTATACTGTCGAGCAGCATAAGCAATAAAGGCGGGCAAGATGAGTCGTAATTCAGATTTGGCTAAGAGTAGAAACGTCCAAATAGCACGTGAATGATCGTCGACAATTGTAAAAAATAAACTGCACCCGAAGTGGATAGAGTCCGATAAGGACCCTATAAATCACAATGTAAAAGTGAAAAACTTTCATTAGAAATATTAGAACTAATGCTAAAAACTTCTTTAGTCTGCTTAGCTATAAAACATGTATCACAAGTTTTAGAACTCGCAGTTTTCGAAGCCCCATGAAACATAGGTAAAACCGAAACAACAAAAAGATGGATGTCGTAGACGATAGTGTCATAAATCAAAATCTAAAGCACTAGATGTGCGATGATCTGAAGCAGCTGAAATTTCTCTGAAAAGATAGACTCTAATCAAAATCCTCGAAGAATGGTCATGTAAAACATATAAAGTATCAGAAAATATCCCATAGCAATTCATTTGTTTTGAAATCTTTGAAACACAAACGAGAGAGCATTTGAGAGCAGGGACAAACAAAACATTTTAAAAAATAATAGTATAAGTAATGCGAAGAGATCCTTTGCTAATAGATATAGTTTGACCCCCCTCAGCAAAGGCAATTGAGCAAGGAAGAGTTGTCTCAATATTAGTCAAAAAAGTCAAGTCTCATGTCATGTGATAAAAGGCACATGTATCTAAGATAATATCACCTTTTATTTTCTTACCGGACATCTTCTCAGGTTCAGCTTTCTCTTTTAAGAGTTGAGACAATGCTTGTAATTGCTCCTTCGAAAATTCTGGAAATACCGAAGAATTTGAAGTTGTTGCATAACCGGAAGCTCGTCCACAGCCACGTCCAGCTGATGGGTTTCCTCAACCACGAGCTCATCCACCACAACCAGCCCTCTCTAACCACCATTCGGGATAACCAACTACTTGACAACATCGATCCTTATCATGACCGGACTTCCCAAAATGAGTACACAACAAGCCTTTATCTCATGATTTAGTTTGAGTTGTTGATTCTTTGATTCCCGTTGTGAAAGTAAACACGGTTGCATGTTGTCTTGGCGTGTAAGCATGGCTATAGCTTCAAGTTGATCACGTGCATTGGAGAGACATTGTTCCTCACATATAATCTTAGCGTAAATCTCACCCAAGCTTGGCATTGGATCGCAAGAAATTATGTTAGAGCTAATGCTACCATATTTGGAATCATCAAGCCCTAGAACAAACTAATGCCCTTTTTCTGATTCTCTTAACTTGGAGTATTCTTTAGCAGCTGTAAAAGTGCAAGATATGATTGGTTGAAAGAGCTGGAGCTCTTCCCATATAGATGATAAACGACCATAATAATCTAATACGAATTTTCCGTCTTGTCTACATGAGTCAAGTTGAGCTTTTAGTTGATGAATAAGAAATGTATTACCAACCAAAAAAAATTCGTTTAATTCAGTCCACAATTGAAAAACATTGTTGATATAAGCAATTATGGATCAAACTTTCAGTTCAATGAAAATTCTCAACCAACCTATAATCATTGAGCTGACGGTTATCCAATCGTCATAATCATGACTTGTACTAGGAGGTTCAAGGAGAGTTCCATTAATGAAACCATTTTTACGTTTAGCCTGGAGTGCATTACGCATCTCTAAGGCCCAGTGATTATAGTTTTCTCCATTGAGTTGAATAGAGGTAGTCAAGGCACCATGGTTATCTGATGCATATAGAGTATAAGGAGAGACAATATCTTTTTCATTTTTGGTAACTCTAGCTCGCGGCAGTGAAGATTTGGAATCGTCACTAGCACTCATTGTATTACTATCTTGTCATAGAACACGCCTAGATTAAGAAGTCATCTTTGGTTTGAAGATTACGTCTTCTATGGATGAATAACATATCTTATGTAGAAGAAGAGAACAAGTCTCTTTTAAAAATGTAATGCCATTTAAGAAGAGATCACGTCTCTTGTCTATGTTGAAGATCACGTCTTCAAAAAAAAGGAGCAAAGAAGATCACGTCTCCTTTGATAGAGTTATTGTTCGAAGATCACGTCTTCTTGTTTTTGTTGAAGAGAACCACTTCTTCTTACGTTTGATTGTGAAGATCATGTCCTTGTGGGAGTGTAGATCCACTCGGGTCGGGTCTCCGGAAAGGGGCTCGGCTCACTGATAGGCTTAGGTTTTAATCCTAAATCTATATTGCAGAGAACATATCCTTGTAGTACAATAAATGGTCGATGCCACAGAGACCAGACAGTACGACACTCAGTTACAAATCGATTCTAGCTAAGACAAAATAAAAGAGGGAATGTTTTCGAAACGATTGAAAAGTAAAGCGAATAATATAAAGCGAATGTAAACCAATAGAATAAAATGCTAGGCGATAGGGAATTTCCACAGGTATGCAGGTTTGAGGTTTAGGTTGACATGCAAAATTAACAATGAAAATAGTTCTCAACTTAAAAGAAAACAGTAGACTAATCTCCTCCCGAAGTATTAGACCCCTATGATAGAATTTCTAGAAATAAAGACTAACCCTCTCCCGAAATCTATTATATCTCTAAATCAGACAATTAAATCATACAACGATTACAAATTCGATATGTTCATAAGCATTCTAAGATAATACTCCCGGAAGCAAAGATACTTATTCATCTAGAGTAGGTCATATTATTTAAACCAAATTATTTTGTATTTATTAACCTAAAATCATGAACCAGGTGATCAGGCTAATTCAAGCAATGATAACAATTCTAGACTAAGAATCTAACAATTTAAATCCATTAAAGTCAAACCCTAACCATCAAAACATGTTTTCCTTGGGAAATCCCTAAAACTTAACAAAGAGACTACTCAGACATAGCCAAGCAATCAACAATCATCAATAGAGAAAGCATATTCCAAAACAATAATTTAATAAAAGTAAATAGAGAGTTCAAAATTCTTCTCCAAAATACAGGTGTCAGAATTTGTCTCTTTAAGAAAAGCTCTCAAAATAATGAATTGTGTTGAATTGTATATGTGTTGTTCTGTTGTATCCCTGAAAATAAACCTAAACTCCTAACTTATATAGAGTTCAAAAAGAATAAAACATAATAAGAAAAATCTATGATAAGTCTTGAGGACATGAACGTCTTTTTAGCATCCTTCAATAATTCTTGAGTATTCAGATCGATCGATCCAAGTGTGGATTGATCGATCTAAACTTACGGAAGTTTGGTAGTCTTCGGGATTGATCGATCGATCCAAGTGTGGATCGAACGATTTGCTCCATCACGTGCTGCACATGCTTCTTCTGCGAGACAGCTTGATCAGTCTTCAGTAAAATCGTCATAACTTTTGATTGTTTCAATGGATTGACCTCAAATCACTATCATATGAAAGCTAACTCACGTGGCCAGTTTGAGATAAAATCTCAGCTCATTCCATTCATAGCAACATCTCCAAATGTCGATCAATGTTTGGCTCTTCTGCTGGACTCTGCTTCTGCATTCGTCAAATTGCATCTATTTTGTGCACAAAACCACTTTTTTTCTCCAGAACGTCCAAAATAACTGGAATCATGAAAATATATAAAAAACACATAGAAAATACTCGAATGATGACAAATAGAAAGTATAAATACTCACTAAAAGGCATCAAAATCGAGTGATATCAATTCCCCCAGACTTAGATCTTTGTTTGTCCTCAAGTGAAGCAAGACCCAATCTAGAGAAAAGTTTATGAAAAGGACCACACATGAAATCTCAGAATCTCAACAACCTTAAGCATAACTATCAAAAATTAAAAGACACCGGTCATAAACAAGCATTATGAAAGAACTGTTCACCACCACATAACTAAAAGTATGTTTCTTACTCCAAATCCAACATCAATCAAACCATCAAGTCATCTCAACCAGCTCATTAAGTTCAATGTGATTAAAATAGGTGCATTCTTACCTATGGGGTTTTGATTTAATGTGCACAAGCACCTCTTCTATCAAAATGCCCATACCAAATAGAGCATCAAACGACTTACGGTCCTGACCCTTCCCCCCTTTCTCACTTCTCTTTTTTCTTTTTACTTTCGCACTTTTCTGCGTTTTTTTAGCAACCCGGCAATGACTACGGACTTCTAGGTCACGCTTTCAACTTTTTTTCTAAACCGGTTTTTTTTTTTATTTTCTAAAGGGAGGGAGAGAAAGGATTCAGATCATACTTAAAGAACTTATCGGTTTTACAGAACATTGAAGAGCAAGGCACTTAGCTTTCAAAGTATCTTACCATCACAAGCAAGAGAATTTAAATTCAATATTAAGTTCTATCATGGCAGAGCTAGCATCAAATCATTAACAATCCAAAAGATCCAGACTTTCAGAAACAAAACAATCAGCAATGGGGTTAATTCCAATCCTACACATACCAGTTAATCTAAGCCAGTAATATAAAAATATCAATATTATACTCACACTAGGTTGGTCATCATCACAAATTCTGGTCATTGTTCCTTCGACTCGACTTGACACGACTAAAGCGAAAAATTTTGAAAATTTTTACTAAACTGATGAAACATCAAAAAGACATAAAATATGATTAGTAACTATACTCCATCCCCCAGAATTAAATCACACCGCCCCAGTGTGAAATAAACCCAAGAAAAGGAATAATGACCATAAAATAAATAGGACAAAATGAATAGTTCAAAAGAAGTTCAGTACTTACCTGGAACAAAGATCAGCTGAAATTTTCTATGACGGATCGATCAATCCCTAGACGGATCGATCGATCTCTGATAACGTATTAAAAACTTCATGGGCATGGATCGATCGATCCATAGACGGATCAATCGATCAGAATGTTCGACCTAAATTTTTGAATTTTCCTGAAACATCTCTTAAACTCAAAACTAAAATTAATAGATTAATTAACTAATTAGGACTTACTCTAAATAAAACCAAAGAAGAAACATCAAATTAGTGGGTTGTCTCCCACTTAGCGCTTTATTTAACGTCTATAGCTAGACCCACTTACCTTCTATGATGAATCTAGTTCAGCTCCAATAAAGGCAATAGTTCTACCATCCTTTTCTGATATCTGCAGCTTCAGCATCTTATTCATTGCCGCCTTCTTGAAATCTTTTTCTTTGTTTTTAAGACCTTTACCTTAGAGAAATTCTAACCTTAGAGAAAGGTTTTCCGGTTTCGGAAAACCTTAGAGAAAGGTTTTCCGGTTTCGGAAAACCTTTACTTTGCACTCTGTACTCAACCCATTCTTCGCCCAATGACTTGGGAGTCAAAGTCATGTGAGTTATCTTTTCGTCTTATTCCAAACTTCCTTCACCTGTACCCTTCTCTTTTGAAGCCGGTTTTTGTGCACCTTTTTTCTTTCCTTGATCAGTCATATCCAACTCAGCATTCTCATCGATCTTCTGTAAGTTGATCTTCCCCTTTTTCTGGATGTTAGTGAGATAGATTCTCTTCTGAGGAACATGCATCACAACTCCTATTGATGCTAAGAACAGTCTCCCCAGAACTAACGATCATTCAGAACTCCCATTCATGTCAAAGACATGGAAATCAACAGGGACTATGCAATCTTCTTCTTGCACCATTACATCATATACGAAACCACTAGAAGACACGACGAAATTGTTAGCCAATGCAAACGACATTCCCGAAGGTCTTATTTCCCTAAGTTCCTGCTTTTCAGCGACCATCTTTGACATGATGCTAACATTAGCACCAATGTCACACAGCGATTGGTTGAACATGACTCCTTTAACCTTTACTGTAATCACGAACTCGCCTGGGTCCTTTAACTTATGAAGTCTTCTTAACAGACAAAATTGCTGAGAAACAACATCATAATACATGTGTTCTTCAGTAGGGGCCTTAGGTCTGTTGGGGCAAGAATTTTGAATTTTTGCAAGTTTCTTTGAACTTGGTGGAGGTTATAGAGGTGGACTGATCGATCCCTCCTTGGATCGATCGATCTCTTGGTTCTTCGGAAATTAGTCCGATGGATCGATTGATCATTTCTTTCAGAATTTACTGGATCGATTGGATCGATCGATCTAAAGCTTCTGATCTTTTCCGTAACTTTGGATCGATCGACCCCTCATTGGATCGATCGATCTGAACCCCTGCATCACTTTTCATATTCATAAAATCTGCAGATTCTGCAGACTTTTCATCCTTTCCATCAAAACTTGAATTCATTGCCTTGAAATATCCCTTGGGATTATCTTCAACCTTTCCTGGTAGCATACCAACTTGTCTTTTAACTGCTTCAGAACTTGTTGTTCAAATCTAACTTCTTCACATGAGTAGACAATGGTTTGAACTTGTTGTTCAAATCGTTATACATACCATCCAGCTTTGCATTCAGATTCTTTTCAGACTGCTATTGTCTTTCTAAGATATGTTTCAACATCACCTCCATCTTATTATCTTGATGAACTTGAAGTTGAACCGTTTGTTGAAAACCAAGTTGAGGGGTTTGTTGAATACCACCCCATTTCTGGAAAAATGTCTGTCCAGACTTCTGTGCTAAGGTATTCTGGGGAGGATAAGAATGATCTTGAGGATTCACAAAATTAGTACTCCTCCATGAAAAATTACCTTTTTTGTAAACTGGATTATACCCTTGGTTGTATACTCTTTGTCTCTGGATATTAATATAGCTAACCTCTTCGATGTTCTCAGATTCATTGACTGCAAAGCAATCAACTTCAACTTTCTCAACATCTTCAGCAAAACTCACATGCTTCTCATTCTGTTTCTTAAGAAACTGAGTAAGAAGCTCCTTCACTTCTGCTAGTCCAGAAGAATCTGAACCAGATGATCGCACTCTTCGATCATAATCAGGACAATGGTTGCTATTATTAGCATCAAGATTGTCTATTAGCTTGTAAACTTTATTCACGGGTTTAGTCATGAAATCACCATTACTAGCTGTGTCCAGAGAGAGTTGGTATTTCTGATCAATACCTCTATAGAAAGTGTTCAAGAGATTTAATTCAGAAAAACCGTGATGGGGACAATCTCGTAGGTACTCTTTGAACCCATCCCATGCCTGATAGAAGGATTCCACCGGTCCTTGCTGAAATTGAGAGATCTTACTTCTCAAATTGTTGGTTGTGGTGGAGGTGTAAAAGTGGTTCAGAAACTTGGCTTTGCACTCATCCCAAGTTTCTGTTGAGTTAGCAAGTAATGACTTAAGCCACCCCATAACTCTATCAGCTAAAGAATGATTGAAGAGCTTACAATGCACGAAGTCTTTAGAGACTCCATTCAGCTGAGTTGTGCTGCAAATGTCTTCAAAACTATCAATGTGATCCATAGGATGCTCAGTAGACAAGCCATATAATTGGTTTTGTCGTAGCAACTGGATCAGCTAAAACAGGAACTGGTAGTCCTGTCTTTGAGGCTGTGGAGGGTGGAGGGCGTTCCTATTGACTAGGAAAGCTTCAGGGTTGTTGAAATTGCCAACAAGTACCCATTTTGGTGCGGTGGGCAATTTCGATTCAGTCTAGGTGGGACTTGTTCGCCATTTTCATCGCCTAGATTGGCGTTTTTAGCTCTTCAGTTTGCATCTATTTTGAGATTTAACGGCGGCACTAGATTGCTGTAACCTCCTTGTTGGTCTAGCGCCAGCTGTCCTATCTGCTCCAAGACTGGAGGGATTTGGGCATTCTGAACTAAGGGAATGATCGGATTCTGAACGATGTTGTCAACCATTGGTATGGATGGACTAGAGCTTCTTCTAGACTTTTGGTTTAAGCATTCTAATCGTGTGAGTTCTTCGTAAGTGAGAATAAGCAGTTCAGGTTATTTGTCAGATCTCCTGGTCATGCACCTTCAAAATAAAAACAAGCAGAAAGAACGAGATTCATACTGAAAATAAAAATCTTAGACTAGACTCTAAGAAAAACTTAAAAGGCATTGAATTGGTCCCGGACAACGGCGCCAAAAATCTTTAGGCTCAGGTTTTAATCCTAAATCTATACTGCAGAGAACATGTCCTTGTAGTACAGTAAATGGTCGATCCCGCAGAGACCAGACAGTACGACTCTCAGTTAAAAATCGATTCTAGCTAAGACAAAAAATAGGGAATGTTTTCGAAACCATTGAAAAGTAAAGCGAATAATAAAAAGCGAATGTAAACCAATAGAATAAAATTCTAGGCGATAGGGAAGTTCCACAGGTATTCAGGTTTGAGGTAAGTTGATCTTCCCCCTCTTCTTCATTCTTGGGGTAGAATCTTTGAGTGGAACTTGAGATTCATTGCTCATGACTTTTAAATCAGTGTCCTCAGATTCGGTCTGAGAGGCCTGCTCCACCTTTACCTCTTTGATCACAATGATCCTTGATGTAGGTATGTAGGGTACTAAGGGATAGTAGTATTTTTTTGGATGTTAGTGAGATAGATTCTCTTCTGAGGAACATGCATCACAACTCCTACTGATGCTAAGAACGGTCTCCCCAGAACTAACGATCCTTCAGAACTCCCATTCTTGTCAAAGACATGGAAATCAACAAGGACTATTGATAGGTTAAGAATTTAATCCTAAACTAGTACTGCAGATAATAGTTCAATGTAGCAAGCATAGGTATCGAATCCACAGAGACCAGAAAGTACACGTTCATTTTCAGTTTCAAATCTAGCTAAAGCAGAATAATTAAGAGGTTGTTATAACGAATCAAACGGCAAATAAAAACGGTTTAAAAGCTTATAATATAAAACGCTAGGCATTAGGGAAATACGTAGGTATTCAGGTTTAAAGTCAAGTTAACATGCAAGATTGGGATTGAAAATAGTTCTCAACATGAAAAAAACGAATAAAGAATAATCTCCTCCTGGAGTATTAAACCCTATGCTCGAATTGCTAAAGAAAAACTCCCGCCGTCTTTAAAGCATTTCGATCATGCATTACAATCAGATTCAATTGTTCATAAGCATTTAAAATAATACTCTCGTAAGTAAAAACACTTATTCATCTAAATTAGGTCAGGTTTCTAAATCAAATCCCTTTGTATTTATCAACATATAATCATGAACTAGGTGATCAATCTAATTCAAGCATTAAGAAAAAAAAATTAGATTAAGAACCTAACAAGTTCAATCATACAAAGTTAAAACCTAACATTCAAACCTAGTTTCCTTAGGAAACCCTAAAACATGGTTTCCCTAGGAAACCCTAAAACCTAACAAATGAACTACTCAGACATATCAAAGCCAACACAATTCAATGTCAGAATAGAACACATAATTGAAATGAAATAAATAGATATATTAAAAACAGGGTTCAGAATTTCTTCTCCAAATACAAGGTTCAGGAATTCTTCTCCTAGTAAAAGCTCTCAAAAATTAAATAAAGATTAGTTCTAAAAACCTAAAACATAATGTATTTATAGGCTAAAAAGTAAAATAACTGAAATAGGAAAATTGTGATAAATTTGAAGACTTGATTGCAAATTTTGGAAATCTTCAACTTTTTCTCGGGCAAAAAGATTGATCGGGCACTTTAGGGATCGATAGGGCTCTCCGGGGATCGATCCGGCACTCTTTTCGTAAAATTCCAGGAGCAAATTCCCGATCGGGCACTTCTTTGCCCGATCGTGCACTCCAGTGTATTCCTGCGCGATCTTCTTATGCGAGTCAGCTTGACCAGTCTTCAGTAAAATAGCCATAACTTTTGATTGCACTGATGGATCGACTTAAAAAAACTTCCATATGAAGCTAACTCACGTGGCTATCTTGTGTCATAATTTAAGCTTCATCCGTCGGTGGGAACATCTGCAAACATTGCTAAACTTCTGACCCTTCTGCTGGACTCTACATCTGCATATGTCAATTTGCATCTGTGTCGTGCAAAAATCTTTTTTTTTGTCTCCGAATGACCCAAACACCTAGAAAACCTGTAAAAGATATCAAGTTGCAAGGAAAATACTCGGATAACGCTTAATAGCAAACATAAATGCTCACTAGAAAGCGTTAAAACCGAGTAATATCAACTCCCCCAGACTTAGATCTTTGCTTTTCCTCAAGCAAAGCAAGATTCAATCTGGAGAAGAGGTTTGAAATGGACCACACAGAAACTCACATAATCTCAAAAACCATAAGCACAATTTCAAATCCAAAAGACACCAATCTCAAACAACCACTTTGATTTAATTGTTTACCGCCACTAAACTAACAATCTGTTTCCTACTCTAAATCCCAAATCAATCAAGTATCAAATCACATCAACCAGCTCTTTAAATTCATTTAAGTTCAGATACATGCATTCTCACATATGTTATATCAATCAGTTTACTCAAGTACCTCTTCTATCGAAATACCCATACCAAACAGAGCATCAACCGACTTCCGGTCTTTATACTTTTCCCCCTTTCTCACTTCTCTTTTCTTTTTTTCTTTTTTCTAAAGATTCGCACTTTTCAGCGTTTTTCTTCTCTTTCTTTCTCTTTTTTTTCTTTTCATGTTCGCACTTTTCTGCGTTTTCATGATTTTAACTACTTTTCAGCAGCCCGGCAATGATTACGGACTACTAGGTCACGCTTTCAACACTTTTTCTACCGATTTTTATATTTTTCTGAAGGGAGAGAGAGAGAAAGGACCCGGACCGTACTGGAAGAACTTGTCGGTTTTACAGAACATTGAAGAGCAAAGTACCTTATTCTCATAGTAAATCAACACCAAAGACAAGAATAATTCAGATTTAAATTAAGTCCTATCATGGCAGAGCTAGCATCAATTCATCAATAACTCAAAAACCACAATTTTCAAAAACAAATCAATCAGTAATTGGGGTTCCAATCCTAATCTCAGCAAATCATATAAGTTACCAATCTAGAGAAAGTGAAAACCATACCCACACTTGGCTGTTTATTATCATCGATTTTGATCATGGTTCCTTCGACTCGATAGACTCAGCTAGATTTAATAACAAAAATTTTGAAAAACTTCACCAAAAAGACAAAACATCAAAACGTAGTTAGTATCATTACACCCACTCCCAGACTTACTTCACATCGTCCCAATGTGAAAATAAATCCAAAAGAAGGTGTAAAAGTAACCAGGATCAATAGAAAAGTCTGTACTGGATGAAAGTAGATAATACTATATAAGAGTTTAAGGGAAAAAGGTTTACTAAAGGTGAAAAGCTCCCAAATCTGTTCTGAACTCCTTTGCCTCCTTTGCAATGCCTGCAAAAAGAACAAACACTCAAGAGAAGTGAAAGTAATGGTTGAACAATGATTTGAGCTATGATAGCTTAAGAACTAACAAGAATCAGTTGTCGAAAAACCATTAAGGCATTATGATCGAGCAATACTAATCAAAAATCAGCAAGAATCATTTAATAGAGGCATCATTCTAAACAGTTAACAGCAATCAATCTAGTATCTCACAATCAATTGGTATGTAAAGAGCAATGATCAAGCAATACTAATTATTATTAGCAAGAATCAAGAATTACTTAATAAGAAAACCCAATCAATCATGAATCTAAAATTACCCTAAGTCAAAACACAAGTACGATGGTGAATGGTGAGCAATGATCTAAGCAATACTAATCAGAATTAGCAAGAATCAAGAGAGAAACCATTCTATCAACAAACAATTCAAGTGAGAAAGATGAGTAATGATAATAGAAGAAATAGCTCGGAATTTCATGAAGAAACTTTCACCAGTAATAACCTGAAACACTTTGAACTCAAAACTAAACATAAGTAGGTTAGGACTGACTCAAAATATATAAAAAATAGGCTCTAAATATAGTGGGTTGCCTCCCACTCAGCGCTTTGTTTAACGTCACTTAGCTTGACGGTACTTACCTCTAAGTAGAAATGGAATCAACATCAAGCGATGTTCCATAAGAAGTCCCAAACTTAGGTATCTTCAGCGTTAGAACCTTCCCCATCACATCCTTTGCAATATCAATCCCTTTCTCTTTGAACTCAGGGGTGAGTAAAACTTTAAACTTTGAGAAGGGTTTTGAGAACCCTTTGCTTTTCACCTTGTACTCAAGTTTATCACCAACCATTGCCTTAGGGATCAAAGCTACTTGAGATTCCTGCTTTTCTTTCTTTGGTCTCACTTTCATCTTCTCCTTTACCTTGGAATTGTCCTTTCTTTATGAGATTGGAGGCTCTTTGTGTAAAACTTCAGCAACTACACACTTAGGATCCGATTCAATATAAACTTCATTCTGCATCTTTTATTCTTTAACAATAGTTAGCCTAAAGATCTCTTTTGAATGAATCGTTGGATAGAAAACCCTTTTCTTGATATTTTTCAGAGATATTCGCCGATTGGGTAAATCAACAACAGCTCCTACGGTTGCAAGAAAGGGTATTCCAAGAATCAAGGGTTCATGTGAATGCTCATTTGTCGCCAAGATGTGAAAATCAACAGGGACGAGGCAATTACCAACTTGTACCAAAAGGTCCGGGATAAAACCACTAGAAGAGACAGTAGAATCATTAGCAAGTGTGAAAGTCATATGAGATGGTTGGATACCTGACAGTCCCAACTGTTTTACAACAGTCATCGACATGACGCTCACATTAGCTCCAGTATCACAAAGAGAATCTATAAATTCCACTCCATTGATCAAACAAGGAACTAAGAATTCCCCTAGGTTTTGTATCTTGTGAAGCTTTCGAAGAGGATTAGGTGGCTTTCCAATCATCTTACCACATTCAAACTCTGATCTAGGCTTTGTAGAAGGCACCAGATAAGGAATTCTGGGCTTATAAGAGATTTCAAAAGTTTTTGGGTCCAGAAAGTTCTGCTCGATCGAGCAAGTGTTGCCCGATCGGGCAGAATCACCTGTTTTCTGTACGAGAAAACTGCTCAATCGGGCATAAAGTGTGCCCGATCGATCATTTGTTCATGGAAATTCTGGATGGGATTTGTATGGTTGGGTTAGCAGTGCCCGATCGAGCTGTTTCTCTGGAACTGACTTGCCCAATCGGGCAAAGGATGCTCGATCGAGCAGAATGCTCTGCATCATCTTCCAGATTCTCAAAATCTGCATCTTTTCCCAAATCACCAGTTTCTTCCTCTGAATTACCCACCAAAGTCTTGCAATACCCTTTTGGATTCTCCTTAGCATTCCCAGGAAAGACACCAACTTGTCTCTTCACAGCTTTAGAAGTATGAGCAACTTGCACATCCAAATGCTTCACATGAGATGATAAACTTTTGATTCAGCTATTTCACTTCTCCTTGGATCAATGTTTGGAAATGTTGTTTTCCTTCCAGCAGTTGCTTAAACATCATCTCAACTGAATTACTTGGTTGAGGTTGAGCTTGTTGAAATACAGGTTGAGGGGTTTGTTGAAAACCGCCTGAATTAGAGTTTTTCATAAAAGGTTTTTGTTGTTGTGGATAATGTTGATCTTGGAGGTTCTTAACATTGGTATTTCTCCAAGACAAGTTGGGATGAGTCTTGTTAAAACCTTGATTATAACCTTGATTGTACACCCTTTGACCTTGAGCATTGATGTAACTAACTCTCTTCTCATCTCCACCAGTATTCTGTTCTTGAACTGCAAAGCAATCAACTTCAGAATCATCTAAAACACTAAATTGTTTCTGAGTTTGACCCTTTAGAAGCTGATTGATTACTCTTTTCATCTCTGAGAATTCTCCTTTCACCTTTGAGATCTCTTGAGTTAGTAGCTAATATCGGAACCTTTGTTCGACGATCAAACTCCGGGCAATGATTGTTATTACTAGCTGCCAGATTCTCTATCAAACGATATGCATCAGGAACGAGTCTGCATGAAATCTCCATCGCTTGTTGTATCTAAGGACAGCTGATACTTCCGTTCAATTCCTCTATAAAAGGTATTGAGGAGACTTACATCTGAGAAACCGTGATGTGGACAATCACGAAGCAGATCTTTGAATCATTCCCAAGATTCATCGAATGATTCTACAGGAGTTTGAGAAAAAGTAGAGATCTTGTTCCTTAAGGCATTAGTCCTAGTAGTAGTGAACAACTATTAATAAACCATGCTTTGCAGTCATCCCAGGTTACTATAGATCCTGCAGGTAGAGACTTCAACCAGTGAAGTGCTCTTTCAGCTAAGGAATGACTGAACAAACTGCAGTGCATGAAATCGCTGGTTACTCCATTGAGTTTGATAGTGATGCAGATGTCCTCAAAAGTGTCGATATGATTCATTGGGTGCTCATTAGGTAAACCACTGAATTGGTTGTTACAGATCATTTGAACAAGCGAAATTGGGAATTGGTATTTCCTTCGCTGAGGTTGAGTGGGTTGGATGGGATTTCTATTAGCATAGTATGCTTGAGGGTTGTTGTATGAACCAACTAGAGGAGGGTTCTGACCATTGAGCATATGAACTCTCTCCGGATCTCCATATAGAACAAAATTCCTTGCATCTATGTTCTGAGGGTTTTGAGCTTGGTTGATAGCAGCTCTTTGTTCGCCTTGTGGCACTTGATTGTCGTTATCACCACCTTGTCCTTGGTTAATGAGTTGATTGAGTCCAAGAACTGGTGGATCGTTTTGACCTTGGGGTCCGTCCGGAATGATTTAATCAACGTTCCCAACCATTTGATTAGCTGAGCTTTCGTCTTTCTTGATCTTCCGGTTTGAGCGTTCTATTTTTGCAAGTTCCGAGTTACTGAGGCTTAGCAATTCAGAAGATTTGTCAGATCTTCTGATCATACACCTGTAAAACAAAAACAAGCAAAAGAGAACGAGATGAGTACTGAAAATAAAAACTTTGACGAGATTCTAATAAAAAACTAGAAAAGCACAATTGGTCCCCGGCAACAGCGCCAAAATTCTGATAGGTTAGGAATTTTATCTTAAACTAGTATTGCAGATAACAATTCAATATAGCAAGCATAGGTATCGAATCCACAGAGACCAGAAAGTAGATGTTCAGTTTCAGTTTCAAATCTAGCTAAAGCAGAATAATTAAGAGGTTGTTATAACAATTCAAACGGCACATAAAAACGGTTTAAAAACTTATAATATAAAAACGCTAGGCATTAGGGAAATCCGTAGGTATTCAGGTTTAAAGTCAAGTTAACATGCAAGATTGGGATTGAAAATAGTTCTCAACATGAAAAAAATGAACAAAGAATAATCTTCTCTCGAAGTATTAAATCCTATGCTCGAATTGCCAGAGACANAATACTCCCGCAAGTTTAAACACTTATTCATCTAAATTAGGTCAGGTTTGTAAATCAAATCCCTTTGTATTTATCAACCTATAATCATGAACTATGTGATCAATCTAATTCAAGCATTAAGAACACATTTAGATTAAGAACCTAACAAGTTCAATCCTACAAGTTAAACCTAACATTCAAACCTTGTTTCCCTAGGAAACCCTGCAACCTAACAAATGAAATACTCAGACATATCAAAGCAAACACAATTCAATGTCAGAATAGAACACATAATTGAAATGAAATAAATAGATATGTTAAAAACAGGGTTCATAATTTCTTCTCAAAATACAAGGTTTAGGAATTCTTCTCCCAGTAAAAGCTCTCAAAAATTAAATAAAGCTTAGTTCTAAAAACCTAAAACATAATGTATTTATAGGATAGAAAAGTAAAATAACTGAAATAGGAAAATTGGGATAAACTTGAGGACTTGATTGCAAATTTTGGAAATATTCAACTTTTTCTCGGGCAAAAAGATCGATCGGGCACTATTTTGCCGATCTTCTAATTTTCGAAATTCTCACTAGAAAGCGTTAAAACCGAGTAATATCAACTATGAAATCTTCTACTTGCACCATTACATCATATACGAAACCACTAGAAGACACGACGAAATTGCTAGCCAATGCAAACTACATTCCCGAAAGTCTTATATCCCTAACTCCCAGCTTTTCAGCGACCATCTTTGACATGATGCTAACATTAGCACCAGTGTCACACAACGATTGGTTGAACATGACTCTTTTAACCTTTACTAGAATCACGAACTCACTTGGGTCCTTTAACTTATGAAGTCTTCTTAACGGAAAAATTGCTGAGAAATAACATCATAATACATGTGTTCTTCAGTAGGAGCCTTAGGTCTGTTGGGGCAAAAGGTTTGAATTTTTGCAAGTTGCTTTGAACTTGGTGCAGGTTTTAGAGGTGGATCGA
>OVBE01006923.1:0-19154 GCA_900406425.1 Iberis pinnata | reverse complement strand
TCGTAACCGCCGATCTCGCCATAAATGAGGCGCGATTTTTGGTGGTCAACTCGGAGGTGTTGACCACTTCTGCGCGCGTCGGATCAGCTCTCCGCGTGCCGGTTCAGCTCTCCGCGTGCCANCTGCGCGCTAGTTTAGCTCTCCGCGCGCCGGTTCAGCTCTCTATGCGCCGGTTCAGCTCTCCGCGTGCCGGTTCAGCTCTCCGCGTGCGGTTCAGCTCTCTGCGCGCTGGTTCAGCTTTCCTGGTGAGTTCAGTTCTCCGCGCTGGTTCAGCTCTCCGCTCGCTGGTTCAGTTCTCTTGGTGAGTTCAGTTCTCCGCGTGCTGGTTCAGTTCTCCACGCGCTGGTTATGTTCTCCACGTGAGTTCAGTTCTCCGCGCGCTAGTTTAGTTCTCCAGGTGAGTTCAGTTCTCCGCGTGCTGGTTCAGTTCTCCTGGTGAGTTCAGTTCTCCGCGTGCTGGTTCACTTCTCCGCACACTAAGTCTGTTCTCCATGTGAGTTCAACATTCCTCGCGAGCTCTCAACTCCCCAAGTGGGTTCAGCATTCCTCGCGAGCTCTTAGCTCCCTAAGTGGGTTCAGCATTCTTCGCGAACTCTCATCTCCCCAAGTGGGTTCAGCATTCCTCACGAGCTCTCAGCTCTCGTCGCGGGCTTACCCGCTTAGTGGGATTTCTTTCCTTGTGGGCTTGTGAGCTCTCCGTCTTCCGTAAGTGGGCTCGGGGAAGCCTATTTACTTTTTAAGGCCGGGTCAAATCCCGAGAATCCGACTCAGGGGAATTTACACTCCCACACCAATTAGCCCTTTAAACCGCATACACGCTGAGAGCAAAACATGCAGAGAGGTGGATTCGAACTCTCCACCTTGGTGAAAAGGCCTAGTGGACATACAAATCTCGTATATCAACAATACAATACAATGAATACAACACTTAATATATAAAAATATATACTTACAATTATAAAATATAAATAAAATTTAAAACAAAACTTATATTATAAAATTAAATTAAATTCCATTGGAAGATGTTATATATTTTTTGCATTAAATACACGTTACATCATTTACTTTTAATAACAAAAAATAAACGAATGATAAATACAAATTTAATCGTTTAATATATCAAAATATAAACTCTTAAAAACATATTAATTAATATATACATAAATCTAAAATAAACATCAATTTACCTCATGCATTGTGCGGGTTGTTACCTAGTTTAAAACTTAAACCGCAAAACCCAAACCTCATCCCTTTCAAAACTAAACATCAAACTCTATTATAATTCAAACCCAAAAATTTTAATTATAAACTTTAAAACTCAATTTTAAATTGAAATTTACGATAATTTTAAATTGAAATTTACGATACTTTTGAAACAAAAATATTTTAATGATATTTTTTTGAAAAATTAAGAGTAATATTTTTTGAATATAAAATTATTTTTGTGATATTTTATATTATTCTTCTTTTAGAAATTGTAATTATTAATTGTTAATATTAGTTCTGCTTCACCAAGAAACAAGTGGATTGTTGTGGTATGTGGATATGAATACATTGATAATAGCCAGAGATATCAAGTTAAATGCTCTGAAGATTATGCAAGAACAATTACAAGAAAGATATTCATAAAACACTAGCTCAACGACGACCTAACACGCCTACCAACATCAAACTGAACTTCAGAAAGACCAGTGATTCCTGCAGTTATCTTTTGACCAACTTTTACAGGACCAATACCTTCCGGAGTACCTACATTCATCAACTTTCTTATTCTCAATGTTGTCAGTTATTAGTTTAATCCAAACCATAAGTTTAGTTCAATCTTATTACCTGTCAATATAACATCTCCTTCAAAAAGGGTCATTACAGAACTTATGTAGCTGATGAGGTATGGGACCTTGAAGATCATATCCTTTGTCCAACCTTTTTGTCTTATCTCATCATTTACCTGTCACAGAGTGGGAATTTCTAAAAGTGTACATCCCTCGTAGCTTCATATGACAACATAGCAGTTGGACTCAAACCTTTAGCCAAAGTTCTAGGTTATTGGGATCCACCACCATTGCCTTTGGTAGCTATAATCAAATTCAAGATAGAAGGTCAAAAGTGTGTAGCTCACACAAGAATAATCACACATGGGTCCATTAAAAGTAGTAATTTTCACATAAACTCTTATCCGTGGAGGCTAATCTTCAGACAGGTTGGTGAAACTAGCATTTTTGCAAAATCATGACTTACAACGGAGCTGATGGGAGTAAAGGTATCTTGTCCTTTAGCAAGCGTACATGGGAGACCAGATGCCTGAAGAGGATATATCAAAATGTGCCGTTAAGAATAAGGGAAATAGGTCCATTCGTATATGGCAAAGTAAGACTATGCAAGGAGAGAAACTGAAAAGTGGAAACTATATATGCATACACAAATCCAAGATTATCCATTGATGCCAAAGACAAAAGGGTTATCTAATCTACCATGGCAGAAGCTTGGATTTCCCTAGCAGTCATATCAAGAGCAAGTGCATATCCTAGAACACAAGAAGAAGAAGAAGTAAGAACATAATACAGATAAAAAGGGATATAAATACTTAAGTACCAACATTACACACGAACAGGTATCAATAAGTAATGTTTCAATATTGTTAAAGTGAACCAAAAAGACTTTGAATCCTCATATCAGCGCGACATACCTCCAATATAATCCATGGCTAATCGTTCTGGGACATCTCTTGCCTTGTGTCCAATTACTACAGCGAGTTCCACCTCATGGTGAAGTGAATCCAAAGGATGTGGGATCTCAATCGTTCCACCGTTTTCCAGGTAAGAAGAGGTTGGCTTTAAGAATACAATCGGATCCTACTTCAAGATCACACCCCAATGCACGACCCATTAAAGAGACCTTATTGAGCTAAGATCTCGTGTTCCTGTAAATTACAATCTTCCATTTTCTCGGGCAAACAAAAAAGAAAGTACCTTTGGGAGGGTGATGGCGAGTTCTTTGGCGTGGGAAGCGTAATTAAGCCCAACGCCGACGATCTTCGTGCCTTGCTTGAACAACCTCTGAATCATCGAAGTCCCCATGTTTTTTTTAGGTCAACAAAGAAATAGATCTTCTCGTTTCAAACTCTTTCCAAGATTCGTTGTTGACTGAGTCAGTCTACCGAGTCCACTCAATGGGACCAGGGGTCATAAAAGTCCGTGGGTGAAAGTAGAAAAGTAACTGAAATATTTGGACCTAAAAGCAAATAATTAACAACCGCGTGATTCACGAGTAGACAGTAGTTAGTTCCCACGTCGTTGATTTTTGTATATAAAGGATTTTATAGAATACTATAAGAGAATACCAAATCACTGTTTTCAATTAAACAAATGGTGTATAATACAAAAGAAAGAATTATTCAACCTGCCTGAAAATTACAGAATAACGTAGGCACGATTCTACTTGTATTCTATCAAAAATAAATTCACATGCTACACGAGCCCCTTTAGTTTAACATTGATGTTCTCTTCATTTTTGCTGTCTGAAAGAGAATTTATATTTCAATACTATTTTTCCATAAGCAGATGTCGTATATGTGGACAAATAAACATAATTAAAGTCGCCTCCTTATAATTTGCTATATTGTTTTTTGTTTTTTGTTTTCTCTCTCTCTCATCCACTTTATTGTCTTTCTCTATCTCTCTCTCTGTTTTCTGAGAAACTCACCTCAAGAAATGGCAGATTTAAGTTTCTATGTTGGTGTTATAGGTAACATCACCATCTTCTTTGCACGTGTTTTGAATTATCTCCCTAACAAACACACATTGATCTTATATTAATAACTAAACTAATTGAGTTGTTGTTGTTGTTTATTGTATATGATCAACTAAATGAAGGTAATGTAATATCGGTGCTAGTGTTCCTCTCACCTGTGTGAGTCATCTATCTTTCTATTTCTATATAATTTGTGTTTGATTAAATCTGAATGGGTAAACTTAATTAGGGAGACGTTTTGGAAGATAGTGAAAAGAGGATCGACGGAGGAGTATGAGTGTTTGCCGTACGTTTGCACGTTGATGAGTTCGTTGTTATGGACTTATTATGGAATAGTGACACCTGGAGAATACTTGGTTTCAACTGTTAATGGCTTTGGTGCACTTGCTGAATCCATTTATATTCTCATCTTTCTTATCTTCGTCCCCAAATCTAGATTCGTAAGTCTTAATTAAGTTTGCCCACTTCATAGAGAGCGAAATGTTTGTGTATGTTGTTACATGATAGTGTATATTTGTTGTATGATATATATTTAGTTAACGTACCCAGCTGCATTTTAATTGATATATAGAATTATGTAAAGGGACTCCAATGGTGTGTTTGTCTCAGATTCTGATCTGATTAGTTTAAAAGATTAATTATGAAGTTGAAACATTAAAGTTGATTTAAATTATGTCCAGTTCACTTGTTGTACGGTTTAAAATGATAACATTTGTTCATTATGATTGTATCAGTTGAAAACAATAGTAGTGGTGCTAGCCCTGAATGTGTGTTTCCCAGCAATAGCGATTGGAGGAACAAGATTGGCGTTTGGAGACGCAAAAACGCGTTCTAGTTCAATGGGATTCATATGTGCTACTCTCAACATTATCATGTATGGTTCTCCTCTTTCCGCTATTGTAAGTCTTTCTTCACACTTAACATTATCATGTATAGGATACCAATAACACTCTCTTTTTCAAAAAATTATGTTTTTTTTTTTTTAATATTAAAAACCATTCAATCTAAAAGCTAAAGTCAGTGATATCAAATTGAGAGGCTAAGAGAAAAATGCGTAAGCGTACAAGTTTGGGTGATGTTGTATGCATATAAAATATATTATATTTTCATTCAACAAAAATCAAACCAACTACTACAAAATAGTGAAGAAATTGTATGGAAGGTGTTATTTAGCACGTGCTAAAAACAAAAATATCAAAGTCATGATTGTATGTATTATCATGATTAGATTAGATTAGTCGTTTTTAATACAGATCTATTATTGATGGGACCAGAAAACAGTTGTGACAACGAGGAGTGTGCAGTTTATGCCGTTTTGGCTGTCGTTTTTCCTCTTTCTAAATGGTGCGATTTGGGCTGTCTATGCTTTACTCCTACACGATGTTTTTCTACTTGTAAGTTTCATTTCTTTTAATTTCGTTTCTTTATATATAGGAAAGAGAGTTAAGTTAAACATGTAACTGATTTATACTTATTTGTGTGTCTAGGTGCCAAATGGATTGGGCTTTTTACTTGGGACAATGCAACTTCTAATTTACGCGTATTACAGAAACGCCAAGCCAAACGTAATAGATGAAGAGGAAACCCCCACACCAACCCAGCCTCTTCTCTCTTAATCTTCATTTTTATTTTTACGAAAGTAATTTCGATTCACTTTTTTTGGGTTGAGTGCTCGCCTTGATTACAATATTTTTTTTTTTGTTTGGGTGTATTATCTCCGGGTGTGTACATTTGTGATTTGTTGCAACATCAATGATTAAAACTATTGATCACAATATATATGTAGGAAATAAGACCCATTATAGATCAAAGTCAAATCTACTCCATAGTCATCTTATTTCAGTGTATGCAACGAATTGTAGTTTTTTACAATATTGGTAAATTTGCCTAACAGTTTTGGTTAGACAACATAGCGATAAGTAATATAACGACCAGCGATTTCACTTGAACGTATGATCTTGACGACTTGACCACGTTTTAGTCCATAGTATCTTGCAATTGGATCAGTCACATGTATCTTTGGAAGCTAACAAAAACAACATCCCCACAAGTTCAATACTTTACTTGTTTAATAATTCTTATAACATGATAAAAAACTAACCTGACTCTCCTTCACTGTGTATCTTTCTAGTAATGCTTTTTTCTCTTCAATTGTAAGAGCTTGATGCTCAGGAACAAAAAAGTTATCTGTAACGTTCACAAGGAGTTCCGAGTCCTGCACCCCCAAAGATTTGCATCAATCATCAAACTCAAATCATAAAATAAAAATTTCTTTTTTTAAATTACCTGGAAAAATTCCAAATGAAATTTTTCAGAGAATTCTTTTACGGAAATTTTAACAGCTTTGGTTAAGTTTTTTAGGTCTGGCATCACTAAAATTGCTCTATAAACATTCTCTGATAACATTCGTTTCATGTACTCCGCCATCTTCGAAACTTTAACTTTCTCCTCGTTTAGAAAGAAAATAAAGAGCTGTATAATTAAATTAGACGGAGTCATGATCAAACAATTACGATACAATCTTTTAAATATAGAAACTATATATACCCGATCATTGTTGTTGTCGTTTCTCATAAATTTGAGGGTATCAAGATCGTTCCTTTTCATGTTATCGCCATGTTTCTTAGTAAAGTCTGCTTGGGTCATTGTAAGTTCCGAATCCGCCACAAAGTAGCCACGATCCTTGAGCATCTGCATCAATGTCCTCTCGACTTTGAACAGTCTTGTGATTTCTTTTTCCGATAGAGTCATATTTTCAATGATTAATATATACTACTGCTTTGTTACGTCCACCTAGTTTTCACATGAAAGCAATTTCAGCTAAAAAACTTCATAACATAGTAAAGTTTTCATAATGTATATATATAGGGTTTCTCTATTTCACTCCTATTTAGCAAATTAGGTTCCCAACACAAAAATAGTAACGAAGGTCCTTGCTCACATTGCAGAAAAATCTCGAGAAAAGTCAGGAAATCGATAATTAACAAGTGATTCAAATCAATAAACTGAAAAGAGAGCGAATTAAGGTAGAGGAGAAGTCCTACGAAATATGTCACAGCTAAAGATGATGGCTACAAGCGGCTGCGAAACCCTATATCAAAAAGTAACTATCCTATATATATATTGTGCTAGTTTCTCGCAATTTCACACGTTTTCTTCTTAAATGAAATTAATTTGCAATTTTATATTTGTCTATATTTTTCGAATATAGAAATTATAGTTAGTTTCCATATTGTGTATAATTTCTATACACTTTTTTTTGTAGGATTTTTTTAACAGACATACAACCCAAAATCCGCAAATTTTGATTATTGAAATTCGAAATTTCAGGAGACAAAAACCCGCAACATCGGGAGTTAAGACGAAATACAAACAAGAACTAAAAAACTAATCTAAGCAAATGAGATCATGTTGCCCGCAATCAACTACCACGATTACTCAAGAGCACGAAACAAAGCGACGAAGAAGACTTGCCAAAACGAATCAACCAAAACGATTGGAGAAGGTTCTGCTATACAAGTCCTCACTAGAGTTCGGTAGACTTATGAAATAAATCATGCACTTCGAAAACAGGTTGAATGGACTTCTAAAGAGGGAAAACGCATGTCATGAGTGTCGGGACCGGATGAGATGACCTACGTCTAAACACCGGTTGAAAGAAGGCAAGGAAACTATATCGCTCTCGCTTCGAATATGTAGGTTAGATATGATGGAGAAGGCTACAAACTGCTTTTATAGTTCATCAAAAAAGATGAAAATAGCAATCCGCAGAAGCCGGAGAAACCAATGTAGACAACACGAGCAAAGAAAACCGAAAACTCATAACGAAATCCAGCATAAACAGAGTTGCAACAAACAAGAAAAGAACATACAAGGAGAGCTCCGATAGTGAAGATTAAAAAGCTGGCATGGAAAACAATAATTCAGACAAAACCGAGATAAAGCTTGGCGTGTTAAAAATAGTGGTTTTTCTTTGGACAAAACTTGGATTCACCCCTTTGGTGAATTCTTAAATTCACCTTACTCCTTTACACCAATCATATTGCCACATAGGATTAGTAAAAAATGCATTAAATAAATGATTAATTTCCAAAATATAAATCATAAACCCCAAAATATAAACCCTAAACTCCAAAACATAAACCCTAAACTAAAAATATAAACTCTAAACCCCAAATATAAACCCTAAACCCCAAAAAATAAACTCTAACCCAAATATAAAGCTTAACTCCCAAAATATAAACTCTAACCCCAAAATATAAACCCTAACCCTAAATTCCAAAATATAAACCTTAGCCCTAAAATTATAAACCTCAAACCCTAAACACAAATACAAACTCTAACCCAAATATAAACCTTAACCTCTAAAATATAAACCCTAAACCCCAAATAAACCTTAACCCCTAAAATATAAATCCTAAACCCCAAAATACAAACTCTAAACCTTAAAATATAAACCCTAAATCCCAAAAATATTTTGGGGTTAGGGGTTTATATTTTGGGTTTAGGGTTTATGTTTTGGGATTTATTATATTTTGGGGGTTAAGGTTTATATTTGGGATTTAGGATTTATATTTTGGGGCTTAGGGTTTATATTTTGGAGTTAGGGTTTATATTTTGGGGTTTAGGGTTTATATTTTGGGGTTTAAGGTTTATATTTTGGGGTTTATGGTTTATATTTGGGTAGGGTTTATATTTGTGTGTTAGGGTTTAAAGTTTATATTTTGAGTTTTATGGTTTATATTTTGGGGTTTAGGGTTTATATTTTGGGGGTTAAGCTTTATATTTGGGTTAGGGTTTATTTTTTTGGGTTTAGGGTTTATATTTTGGGTTTACGGTTTATGTTTTGGGGTTTACGGTTTATATTTTGGAGTTTATGATTTATATTTTGGAAATTAATAATTTAATTTAATGCATTTTTATTAATCCTATGTGGCAATATGATTGGTGTAAAGGAGTGAGGTGAATTTAAGAATTCACCAAGGGGGTGAACCCAAGTTTTGTCCTTTTTCTTCTATATCTTCTTACCCATACCTTATAAATCCTGATAAACTCATAATGTTAGAACTTGTTGAAAGTTGGTCTCATGAGTCTCAAAATTTGCAAGATTGAAGGGATTGTATATTGGGGGTCAAGCTTTATATTTGGGTTAGGGTTTATTTGTATAGTTTATACTTTATATTAACATAGAGTTTTAGTTAGTAAGTTAATCCTTGTACAAAACATGCATCTAATCTACTATATATAAAAGGGATTATTTTTTTTTATAGAAAACATTAAATTAGTTAAATAATACATTATGTGTCATTAGTCTAATAAATAAATAAACTATGTACTAAAAATAAAATGTCTAAACAATTAATTACACTATCTTCATTAACAAATATAATTTAGTTCTCATGCTATATCTATGTAACCAAACAAATCTGCACTATATCCAATTAAAAATAAAATTCGATCAACTTCATTTAAATTTCATAAATAAAAATATAATTTCCAAATAACATAATTATATAAATTATGACCAATTAATATAATTTCCTGTATATGTTTACTATTATATATTGATAATATAGCATATTTAAAAAGATAAAATTTATATATACTCTTTCATTTCTAAATATACTTATATTTATAAAAATAATATAAAATATATATTATTATAATATAAAATTAATAACATACATTATTACAGTTTTTTATTTTATTTTTACTTGTACAAACTAAAATATATTTTCATGATGTAATATTTTATGATATATATATATATATATATCATAATATATTACTATAACTTTCAAAATAAAATTCTTCCCCACAAAGCACGACACCATTCTAGATCGTTACATTACACATGCAAGTTTCTCTCGGTCGTTCTACACAAAAACCCTAATTCCATATCTGTGTTTGGCGGCGGCGGGCCCGCGCTGGCGCCGCCTCCCTTCCGGTTCCGTTCGTGTCTTTAGGTAGTAGTCGTCTCTAATTTCTTGTTGTAGCGGGTCTGCGGTTGAGGTGGTGTTGGTTCATTCCATGTCGGTGGTGTGGATTTGGAGTTGGCTTCGTTGGGTGGGGGTTTTGTCGTCGGTAAAGAGGCCACCGGACCTTATGGTCGTCGATTTTAGCTTCTTCCCAGTTTTTTCATCTTCTCCGGCTAGGTTATCTTCCTTCTTCTCTGTGCCTACTGATGTTCTCTGGTTCTGTTTCGGTTCGTCGGCGGCTGTGGCTTGCTCAACTAGTCTGCAGTTGGCTCGTGTTCCATTGTACGGTGGCTTCGTCTTCTGTAAGTCTTGTTAGTCTATATGCTTTTAGGGTTTCAGTCGCTGCTTGTCTGGGCTTGGTTCTTTGGTGAGGTTTGGTAGGTGGTTTGTGTTTGTTTATCGTGCCTCTCTTCTGTCTTTGGGTGTGGGCTAAGTTTGGGCTTGGTAAGTTGTGGTAGATCTGCTTTAGGTTTCGTTTGCTCGCTGCTCTTTGGTATCTCGGGTTTGGCTTTGCTTTTGGTTTTCTCCTACTCCTCTTTAGTCATCGATTGTGTGTCGGCGTCTTTAGAATTTGGCTAACTCTGAAAGAGGTTATCTCTCCTTCTCTCTACTAGTATAGTGTGATCGGTACCTATTCATTAATGAGACCTCATTATTGGCGTCTCCCGGTCTACCCTTTTAAGCTTTGACCTCGCCTTCTATGGACTTCTATTGGCGTTTTTCCTGTTGTCCAAGTTTCCAATATCAGGTTAATGGTGTCTGATTCTTCATGGAATTTTAGGAGGATATTTGGGCATTGTCTTCGTTTGACTTTGCTTTCTGGAGCTTGCGATCTTTTTTAGAGTTCTCTTGTTTGCTTTAAAGTTTTGAGTTTTGCGTCTTCCTGTTGTTGTGGCGAGTCGCTCATTTGTCTAGTTTCTTTCTAAGTTTTCGCTTGGCATGTTGCGTTTTTTTTTCTTTTTTTGTGTTCTTTCTTTGACTCCCGTTTGTTTACGGACTCTTGTCTCCTGAAATTTAGAACTTTGATAGTCAAAATTGACAGACTTTGGTTTCCTAAAATTTTGAGCTATGATAGGAGAAATTTGCGGGCTTTAGCTTCTTGAAATTTCGAGCTATGATAGACGAAATTTGCGGGCTTTGATTGTTTGGTTGTTTGGTTTCTTTATGTTGTAATATTTCCCGGTTTTCATTAATAATAAAGACAAAAAAAGCACGACACCAATCCATATAGTTAAGAGATAAATCATTAAAGCCAAATGTATCTATATATTAATATTTGTTTCATTTCATAAAAGTGTTACACATGATGCAAGACCTAGAAAGGCAAAAGTTACAACTGCTATATTTTGAGGATTGAGACATAAACCGTAAAAAGGCCTTATTAATGCATGCATAACGCAAGCAAATGTAATTGGTCCTGACACAACATATAAGAAGAAAAGAGACACACACTGACTGAGCTTTATATATATATATTGAAAGTATAGATAATCTGGAATCAGTTAATGAGGCTAAAGCCGGAAGGACCGAGATTGATGATGTTGGTGATGCCAGCGACGGTGCTTCCTAAAACGGTTAATGGTGAGACGAGGCTGCCGACAGAAGGGAGGGTGGCGTTGCAGGTGGCGAGAGGGGTTGTGACGACGACCTTACAATCAGAGAGAAGTGTAGAAAGCAACATCTGAATTGCGTTTGCCGGGATAGAGAATATTCCGGCAGCGCTAGTCGTCGTACTTGAAACGACTGTGTTTTGCCTTCCGCACTGGAGCTGAACTCCTGCATCTGTTGCATATATCCATGTTGGAATCCTTAATTTATGAACATTTTCTTTAATATGCTAAATATATTTTGTCATTCTCTCTATCTTAATTACTTCGTATATTTGGGTAACCATGTAGTCTCGAATCTATATAACGAAATGGGTTTACAAGCATGTTATGTATTGTTATACCATATTTTTCTAATATTCGGTTAATTTAGCTGATGGTGGAATATGTGATTAATCACAAACATTTTAAACCATGATAATTTTTTGTTGTAATTAATTAACTATTACATAATCTACAACAAATTCTTGGAGAATCAATGGAAATTTTGGTGGACCTGTTGTGCAAAATTGATTAAAAGTGAAAGTTAGAAAACTTACTAGCGAAAGCAAGAGCAGAATTGGAATTGAGAGGGAGGTTGCCGTTAATAGTGCAAAAGAGAACTCCTTGGATACTGGGAATATTAAGAAGCCCACCAAGACCACCAAGAAGACCACCAAGACCACCCGAACCACCAAGACCACCAAGAAGACCACCAGAACCACCAAGACCACCAAGAAGACCACCAAGACCAAGCTGAGCCTTAACCATTGGAGACACTATAATGAGACACACCATGATCAGTGAGATGGTTGTGTGTTTGTTTTTGAGCATTGCCATGTTTTCTATATCAAAGAAAATAATGTTTGTGTGTGTGTGTGTGTTTATGTTGCTTTTGGTTTCGGTTGTGATTAAGTATCGATCTTCCCACAGCTCTATTTATAGAACAAGTTCTGTAGATCTCTCCCATCCTCTTTACTTTGTTCTTATATATTTAAAGTTGGTAACAATGTGTTTACTTTATTAAACGGTTTTATAAACTATCTTATCTAAGTGAAAACGATTATTGATGTGTGAATTTTGAAACCTAGAGTTTAATTAATTTCAACCGACTACAAAACACAGAAAATGATGCATATTTCCGACTTCCTATATTAGTCAGAAATGGTGCCTGGAAAAGTTTTCCGACTAATTCGATAATTAGTCGGAATTTGGTCGGATTTTTTCAACAAACACTATTAGTCGGAATTTTGTTGTTTTATTCTTTTTTTTTTGTAGACAAAGAAATAAATGGAAAAACGACCAAATTCTGACCTTTTACTAAAATTTACGACAAAATTTCGACCAATTTGGAAATTTTTTTTTTGATGAAATGTTAAATTTATTGAGAAAAAAGAATAGATGAGTTATTTACATATGAATGAGTTCCGAAACAAAAAATACTTGTGAAAAGCTAGAAGATAACCTTAGGTGTGGAGTGTGTTCATGTGTGCCTCGTTAAAACCCAATACTAGAAAACCCTGTGGAAAAAAACTAGTATCGGGAAAAAGAGTACACCGCCATGAGCACCACCTGAGGCCAAGACAAAAATAATAATAATAAGAACCCCCAAAAGAGGAGGCGAGAGGGCTATGGATGAAGTGCATCCCAACGTAGTCCGATGTTTGAGAGTGATGAGTGGGGAAAGAGATGGAGACTAGTGATGCGGTCGCGGAGTGTGCGGATAATGGTCAACCTGATGTGCGAGGGTGGTTGTGGGCTGTTTCCATGATGACGACTATTGCGTTCACGCCATATGTGATACAATGCGGCTTGAAAGCATAGTCTAAGCAGCGTCCGATCAATTAGAGATAAAGAAGACTGGCGGATTGAGGTAAGCGTTGAGGTCCAATCAGGAGTGAGCCTTCGATGCAAGAGGTTGGTTGTTAACTCTGACCATACCGTAAATGAGTAGGGGCACACGAAGAAAAAATCTTGGGTTTTGTCTGGTTCCCCGCAGAGAGTGCATGGCTAGTGGATTTCCCAAGCTCGCATCCGACGTCCGGTTTGTAACATGTTCAAAACAGCAAGCCAAGAGATGAAAGCAAACCGCGGTATAGATTGTGGAAACCAAATAGTAGATGACCAAGATTGCTTAGGATATGAAGTACTTAGCTGTGACCATGTCTGAGAGGAAGAGTAGCTCGGCTTGTAATTGTTCTGTCCATGTTTCCAGAGTATCATATCCGGACTTGAGGTTGCATTCGGTGCTGGTAGTGTGACTATCCTCTCGCGTAGTTGCCGTAATGTTGCAATTCGCGAGCGACGGATACGCCACCCTTGGTTGTTTGCTGCTTCAGCAACTGTTGAATGTCGGGGGATACCGAGTTCCCGAATATCTCGTTCACCTGCAAGATTATACAAAGGCCCCAAAGATGTCCAACTCTCAAACCAGAATGAAGTACGATTACCGTTACCAATATTAAACTGTAGGAAGGTTGCTGTTGTTGTCCGCGTTTGAAGTAATTTTTTTCATAGCCAAGATCCATTTGACGTGATGGGCACATCCTAGAAAGTTGAATCCCGAATCAGGTAATGTTGTATCCAAGAAGCCATAATGACTGTTTCCCAGAGATAAGATTCCAGATTATCGATAAGGAGAATACCATCGTGGTGTCTTCAAATGACCGAATACCCAAACCACCAGCGTCTTTTGGTGTGCAAACATCAGCCCAGGCAAGTTTAGACATATGATCATTGGTAGGAGAGCCTGACCACAAGAAGTTGCTGCACATACTATTTATCTCACGGAGACAAGATTTTGGTAATCGGAACGCTGATTGCCAGAAGTTGACTGTGCTTATGACCACTGATTTGATAAGCTGCAAGCGATCTGCATAAGAAAGGAGTTTAGATGCCCCAAAAGGACATACGTAACCTGAGACGATCCAGAAGAGGAGCGTAGTCACTTCGTGAAAGCTTCTTAGTGGTGAGAGGAAGCCCAAGATAACGAATGGGAAATGTTTCTTGCTTAAGTCCGAGATGTGAGATTAATGCTAACATGTCCAATGAAGGTTGTGGTGGGAGAAAAATAGAGGTCTTGGTGATATTGAGTTTAAGACCTGAAGCTTGCCCAAAGCTATCCATTACATCCATAATGCTCATTAGCGATTCCGGTGTTCCATCAGAGAATACCAGAATGTCATCAGCAAAACACAGGTGAGTGAGACCAATGTGGCTGCATCGTGGGTGATATCCGATATGACCGTAAGAGGCCGCTGCATTCAGAAATTTGTACAACACATTGTTCACAATAACATATAGATAGGGAGAGAGCGCACAACCCTGACGAAGGCCTCTTGAGCTTGAGAAATATCATGCAAGCTCCCCATTTACCGAGACTGAGAATGTAGCGGTAGAGATACACAAGTATATCCATCTGATGAATAAAGACGGCAATCGCATAGCATGTAAAATAGAAATAATGAAATTCCAATCAACAGAGTCAAACACCTTTGCAATATCTACCTTTAAAGTAGAGCGAGGGAAAGAGAGTGTTTGTGATAGTCATTGACTATCTCAGTCGCAAGCATGACGTTCTCCAATAGAAGACGTCCTTTAACAAAGGCACTATGCTTGGGCTCTATTGCCTCCGGAAGTAGCTGCTTTAATCTGTTGGCTAGAATCTTGGATATGACTTTGTAAACAATGTTGCAGCAGGAGATGGGACGGTAGTCAGCAATCATTTATGGATCGTCGCCTTTCGGGATGAGGGCTAGTAACATGGAATTGACTCCACAGGGCATATGTCCGAAAAAATGAAGAAGGATTGAACAACAACAATCACATCATAACCGACAATAGTCCACGCAGATTTGAAAAATTATGTTGTATAACCGTCCGGTCCCGGAGCTTTGTTCTGAGGCATTGAGAAGATTGCCTTTTTAATCTCACTTGGAAGTACCTGCGAGCATAGAAGATCAGCATCATTAGATCAACAACTATAAGATATAAGATAGTCTAGTAATGGTGAGGGAAGAGGATTGATAGGCGGTTGGGATTGGAGAAAATTATGAAAATGTGCGGCATTTGTGGCTTTGATCTCTGCGGTATTAGTGACATAGGCTCCTGAGGGAAGACGCAAGCATTTGATCGTATTTTTGGAATCTCTTGAATTGGCTACTCGGTAAAAGAAACCAATATTTTGGTCGCCTTCGCAGAGCCAAGTAATACGGGAGCGCTGTTTGAAGAAAAGTTCCTCAGCTCGAGCTAGATGAGCCCAATCTTGTGAGGCGTCCTTAACAGCTTGTTGGTTAGTGGTGGATGGGTGGTGTAGAGCCTGATCCTGGAATTGGCATAAGTGAGTATAAGCATCACGGGTTTGGCTTGGAAGATTTCCAAAAGTCGTGCGGTTTAGTTGACGAGGTAGGGCTTCAGCGTTTTGAGCTTGGTATGTAGAAGGCGGAGAGCCATGTGTGAATGATGTAAGGGTGGTGAAGAAGACCAATGCGCGTCCACAACCTGCAAGAAAGAAGGATGAGTAGTTAGGTAGGTTTTAAATTTGAAAGGCTTACGAGTCAGGGATGATGGAATTGTGAGATGGATGACGGCACGAGCGTGATCAGTGACGCCGTTCGCCTCGAAAACCGTATAGGAACGTGAAAAGTGTTGGTCCAAACATCATTGACCAAAACCCGATCTAGTTTTTTCCCAATGGGATCTCCCTCTCGATGGTTCGACCATGTGAATCTAGGGCCAATATAGTTGAGATCAGTGAGATCACAGCTATTGACGAAGTCTTGGAAATGCAACATTCCCTGATGAGGCATATTCCAAGGAGGGTTGGAGTGCTCCAAGTGAGATAATATCTTATTAAAGTCCCCTATGACAAGCCATGGAAACGTCATAGAACCACATAGGCGACGGATTTCACGTAAGTCACGCCATAGATCCATTCTATCCACCTGGAAGTTAGAGGCATAAACACAATAAATTAAAATAATAACACCATTTTCAAGAGTAACAAGAACCGTAATAAGCTATTAGAATATGTGTGACATCAACACCAGCTTTCCAGCAAAACCAGATGCGACCTAGACGATGCGTATCATAATTGTTAATCGCTCTCTAGCCCGGAAGAGCGGCATGCAAAACACGAGAGAAATTATCAGCTTTAACTCTTGTTTCAAGAAAGCAACCGAATTGAGGAGTAGTAGATAAAAGCCATTGGTGAACGATTTGATGTTTCCGGGATTGATTGAAACCCCAGGTATTCCATGCGAATAACGACATATCATTACAGTCTCCGAGCGGAGACTTGTGATTTGTTTTTTGGGCCCACCTGTTTCATAGTGTTTCGTATCATGACAGTTGTGTGCTGGTCCGGTTTTGCTTTGGTACGCATGTTATAGCGCAAGTTGGTAGCGATATCCTTTTGTTGTAAGGGTTCAGAGTAAGAAATTTTCCCCTCCTCCTTTTCGTCGAGATCATTCTCAACAGCCATAACTGAGAAGCGAGATGGTGATATTGGATCATTGACTTGTTTTTCGAGTTGCGATATGGGTACTTATGTCGGTGAGTGGCTGTTTCGGTTAGACCGCACCACCTTGGACCAAGATGCTATTGGCTCATTCTCCTATTGGTCTTTATTGGTACTACCTGTGACACAAGACCCGACATTAGTTGGATTGGAATTTTCTATCTTTTCAAAGGCCGGCTCATTTAGTGAAACAGAGGACGAGTCCACTGTTGGTGAGTTTGGAATGTCCATAGTTGTTTCCTTTGGATTCACGGCAACACCTGGACCTGCAACATTAGAGGGAGCAAAATTAGTACCAGCAACATTAATGACAATCGGTTGAGTAATATCAGAGGCATGAGGTATGGTTCCTTCAGGTGCAAAATCTGTATGTGCCATCGGTAGAGTCACATTGACAATCGATTGTTGTTCCTGTGAAGCTGGTAGAGATTGAGACGTGATGGGTTTTGATGTGGCAGTAGAAGCAGCATTGTTTGCGTCTTTCTTTTTGCAATCATTGGACTGGTGACCCCATGTAGCACACGTTTTGCACTTCGGAGGAAGCCATGGGTAGATGATTTTAATTGGGTCGGAAAAACCCTCAAGTTGTACGACATCGACAAGGGTATTGTCAAGGTTCAAGAGCACAAGTACACGTGCGATATCGAGTCTCAGACATTTTTCTGTTTTAGGATGAAGATGTTGAGCTTCTCCTATGATGTCACCTAGATATTTCAATCCTGCTCGAGAGAAAAGAGATTTAGGAACATTGGGGAAATAAACCCATAATGGCATAGATGATAAAGATGGTTTAGATTGCGCTTGTGATGAAGTCCACTCTTGAACCACAAGAAGAATATCTGCTATGTGCCAATACTTGCGACGGAAAATGCGTGATCTCATGTCAGATGAATCGATTTTGAATAGGACTGTGTCTTCCGAGAGGAATTGATCGTCAATACGGCTGGTAGACCCTTCACGCTTCCATATGCGGTTTACCGTAGCATGGACCTTTCCAATGTGTGGTGCTTGACCTACAAAATAACCAACAAGAAAATAAGACCATAGGGGTGTGTCATTGAGAAGAGAAGTAGAGATTGTGGCAGTGGCAGTGTTTCCATGAATTGTGAAAGATAGTTTGGTATTGTTGTTTGCCGAGGTATGCATAGGTTTGGTCCAAACGGTTTTAGCAGGCGAAGAAGGCTTAGTCTGCGTTTGTGCAGAGCTTGTTCCTGGTACAATTGATTCTGTTTCAATTACAACGTCGGATGGGGGACCTGAAGGCATCATCGGAGGCGGAGTGTTGTGAGAGATGGTGTCATGAGTGTTGATTGGTGAGGAGCCACCGGGAGGTGGCGGTGATGCCACATCAGCCATGGGTGCCGGAACTTGCTGTAGAAGCTAAAAAAAGGAAAGAAGAAAAACCCTATGCAATCGCCAAGAAAATTGCCTTAAAAAAATTAATTTTAAAATTTTTAAGGAAAATCAACAATTCCAACTAATTTCTGACAAATTTTTCGGTTTGGTCGGAATTTGGTCAGAATATTTTTTCTACATAATGTCGAGCTTCACTCCTTTGTTACACCACAAAACTCTCAAATTTGTTTTTTAAATCCTTTCAAATCATTCATTAGGTTTGAAATATGATTATATAGGTTTATGTTATTAGATTATGTAAGTTTATGTAATTAAAATATCTAGGTTATGAAATTAGATTATATAGATTTGGAATTATATTATATAGGTTATAGAATTACATTTTAAAAATTTAGAACTAGATTATATAACTAGATCATTGACATATATCTTGAAAATTTTATTTTAAAATATTTTTATTTTGTAAGGGATATTTTGATTTTTTTTTTAAATAGTCGGAATTGGTCGGAAATTTTTTCCGACCAATTTTCGACAATATTTTCCTACCAAATTTCCGACCATTATTTCTACGTCATAATTTTTCAATTAAACTATTTTGGTTGGATTATTAACTTTTCCTTGTAGTGAAAATTTATTGTATGTTACTATTTCTTAGACATGAAGTGATTCCAAGGACATCCATGCATTTTTTTGGGAATGAATATCCTCATATTAGTTGGGCACTTATAATACCAACATACCAGAGGTGAGAAAAATATCCAGAACCAAAGAACTAAACCGAGAAAACAGGTTTGATTTCAGTCTGGTTTCCTTTAAATTACCAGAAATGTTCTTCTAACTAAGAACCATAGATATCGTTTGGAACTGAATCGAAGGAACCAATAAGAATCAAAGGAATATATATATATATATATATATATAAAAGGCAAGTGTTTATACTAAGAACCACATATATATATATATATA
>OVBE01006922.1:0-19154 GCA_900406425.1 Iberis pinnata | reverse complement strand
ATAGTGATCTTCTGAGCTGGTTATTTTGCAACTTAGGTGATGATAACTTTTTGTTTGAAGTAGCTTGGTATACTTTGTTCGCAATCACAGTATGGTGGGGTTGGAAGTGGCGTTGTGGGCGGGTGTTTGGTGAGATGTCGAAGTGTCGGGATCGGACCCAATATGTTAAAGAGAAAGCTCAAGAGGTGTGGAAAGCCAGAATGAACACACAGCGAACAAGGGAGCCAAGTAGGCGTCAAGAGCTAATGATCATATGGAAGGCACCAGAGATAGGCTGGTTTCGCCTTAATACCGATGGGGCCTCTCACGGGAATCCAGGCTTAGCTACAGCAGGTGGAGTGGTTCGCGATTCTGAAGCTAGGTGGTGTAGAGGTTTCGCTCTCAATATTGGTATATGCTCAGCACCACTTGCTGAGTTGTGGGGAGTTTATTATGGTCTTATGCTGGCTTGGGATCTTGGTGTTACTCGGTTGGAGGTAGAAGTTGACTCAGAGTTAGTTGTGGGGTTTCTGAAGAGTGGGATCGAAGATACTCACCCACTTTCTTTCCTGGCACAGTTGTGCTATGGCTTACTTTTCACGGGCTTGGATAGTCCGCATTTCACACGTTTATAGGGAAGCTAATGTCTTGCAGATGGGTTAGCCAACTATGCTTTTTCTTTACCTTTTGGTTATCATTCTTTGAATCTTAGTCCACCTTGTGTTGCTTCTATTGTCCATGAGGATGAAGTAGGTATAGGTTCTTTGCGATCTGTACCTGGATGATAGTTCTTATTTTTAATTCTTATTAGTTTGGGAGAGTTTTTTCTCCCTTTTCCCACCAAAAAAAAAATCATTATTAAAAATTATTTATTTAAACCGAAAATAGACCTCTATAGTATATTTCATATACTTATAGATAGCGATATGTATAACAAATAAAAGGCACATCTTTTGTTGTTTTCTCATTATATGAAATATGATATCACAAAATGAAATATTTATAAGCTTCTTTATAAATACGTTATTCAAGGTTTTGCCGACCTAAAAAAAATGCCTCATAATGAGAGCTTTCTTTATATGGGGGAAAACAAATATCTTGGTAATACAACTTTTTTGATAAGAATGCTACTAATAATTAAGTCATTATTTCACAACACTAATAATTTATGTTATCAAATTTTAGAAAAATAAAATAAATCGTTGTGTCTAAAATGTGCGAGAATCCGTATCGGATCAAAGATCCCAAAACCCAGCTAATACTTCATCATCAAATAAAAAAAGGACAAAACTTTGAAATTACCAAAACACTCTTCATCATCTTAACATAAGTCTCTCTCACATAAAAGGGTATAGTCGTCATTATCTATATAATTGTCGGAACCTTTTTGATATGCAGAGGAGGATCTCCACCGCACGAGCTTTTTTTGGATTTTATAATCTCCATAATTGTGCTTTGATTTCTCTGCAAAAAAGTACATAAATTTTGTTAAATCAGATGCTTTTTGAGCTCAAAGTTATGTCCTTTACTACTTTTTAGTGTTTCATAATCGATTCTGTTTTGTTACTCTTAAAAAAAAGTTAACATTTTGAGTAGAAGGAGAAGATGTTTTTATGAGTTCTTGAGGGCTTTTGGGGATAGTTAAAAAAGTTTGATTTTTTTGATGGCGGTTGAGTATGAATGTTGTGAAGCAAACTTCTTTATACACATAGGTGTAATAGTGTTTCTTGTAATGTTTGCTGGACTTATGTCTGGTTTAACATTAGGTCTTATGTCTATGAGTCTTGTTGATCTTGAAGTTCTTGCTAAATCTGGTACTCCTCAATATCGCAAATATGCTGGTAACTTCTTATTTTCCTTTCTTAGATTCGATTCTTTTTTGAACTCTTATGAATTTTTAGCAGCTACTTTTCTTGATGGTTTTGTTTAGTAAAGTTTGATTCTTTAACTAATTAAAGATCTTAGTTAGCTTTAAGTTTTAGTTCATGAGGGTTCTTGTTTTGTAATGTTTGGTTATTGGTTACCTAACATCTCGGTTTATAGAGGATTAGTGGTGCATGACGAGAGCTTAAAAGAATTGATCTAATCACTAAAATGCATTTATCTTGAGGGAACTACACAGTTAAACGTGCTTAAGTTAGAGCAATTTAAGTACCGGGAAGTCATTTCCAGTATCGTAAATTCTTAGATTCGATTCTTTTTTGAACTCTTATGAATTTTCAGCAGCTACTTTTCTTGATGGTTTTGTTTAGTAAAGTTTGATTCTTTAACTAATTAAAGATTTTAGTTAGCTTTAAGTTCTAGTTCATGAGGGTTCTTGTTTGTAATGTTTGGTTATTCGTTCTCTAACATCTCGGTTTATGGAGGATTAGTGGTGGATGACGAGAGTTTATTAGAATTGATTTAATCAATAAAATGCATTTATATTTTCGGTCATTTATCTTAAGAGAACTACACAGTTAAACGTGTTGCTAGAGAAATTTAAGGACGAAGTAATTTCCATTATTGTGTGAGTAAGAACAAAGATCGTGTGGTGATCTGCATAGCCATCTAACAAGTCTTTAAAGCTATATGTTGGATAGCAAAGGAGTCCATAGGCCGAGAAAGCCTGGAACAGTCGGGGGTGTTATAAGTTCATTGATTGACCGTTTTAGTTAACTGCCGAATTCTGGTTGAGTTTGGTTTCTGATTGTAGTATGTGAGCTATAAAGAGTATTGATAGTGTTTGATATTACTCTAACCATTTTATTAGTTCATGATCAATTTGCTAGAACTCATGTCTATTAAGAACTATCTCTCTTTTTATGAATGATTATAAGTGTTATATTGTTTGATGCAGCAAAGATATTACCAGTGGTAAAGAATCAACATCTGTTACTTGTCACTTTACTTGTATGCAATGCAGCTGCTATGGAGGTAATGTTTAAAATCATCATATTAGCTTGTGTTTATTATAAGTTTGTAATGATTTTATCTTCTTTTTTTTTGCAGACACTTCCTATATTTCTTGATGGTCTAGTGACAGCTTGGGGTGCTATTTTGATTTCAGTTACATTGATTCTTCTCTTTGGTGAAGTAAGATCCATCATTACAGTTTTTTGAGTATTCTCAGTGACTTTCTTGCAACTAAGATATCATCATTATTGATTCTTGAGTTTACTTGTAACTGCAGATTATACCGCAATCAATCTGTTCACGTTATGGTTTAGCAATTGGTGCAACCGTGGCTCCTTTTGTTCGTGTCTTAGTCTTTGTTTGTTTACCAGTTGCGTGGCCTATTAGCAAGGTAACTATGATTTACTGATTATTTTAAAAGTCAATTCCACACATTGATGAAGCGGGTTATATTAGGATAGAACTAGAGATCTGTTGATTCTTATAGTATCCAGAAATATAGTATAATCGTAAGATTATATTAAGCTTTTATATATCGAATAAATCAACTAGAATTCTCTTAGTAAGCCAAAAACTTTATTATTAACTTCTTCGTCTACTAAAATAGATAACATAATTAAAACACATGATATTTAGAGGAATCCGTTGAAAAACCACTAAAAAAAAAGTTCAAATTTCAAAAAATACCACACTTCCTGAAGATCTAAAAATACAATTTAACTGTTTTTTCCAAAAATATTACAAACATAAAAAGTGAATGTTAAGGGTTTGGAATTTAACATTGGTTCACTAAATAAAGTTTAGGATTTAATTTTGAAGGGTATAGGGTTTGGTTTTGGGTAAGAGTTTAAATTTGAAGTTTTAAAGTTATTTCAAGTTTGTGGTATTTTTGGAACTTAAACAATTTTGTGATAGTTTTTGAACAAATTAAAAAGTGTATGATATTTTTTGAATATACCTAGTTTTTGTGGTATTTTTGAGAATCTCCCTAATATTTATCTATATGATTTGCATCACTTATAGTTTTAACAAATTTCGGTCTTTTTGAATAATGTAGCTGCTAGACTATCTATTAGGACATCGTCGAGCAGCACTTTTCCGAAGAGCTGAGCTTAAAACACTTGTGGATTTTCATGGAAATGAGGTATGCATCAATCCCATCTTCAAGTTTCCGCATCTCTTCTCTGCAATGTAGTTTAGGAACTTTGTTTCCTTTCAGGCAGGTAAAGGTGGAGAATTGACTCATGACGAAACAACGATCATCGCAGGAGCTCTTGAACTTTCTGAGAAAATGGTTAAAGATGCAATGACACCAATCTCTGATATCTTTGTAATTGATATCAATGCTAAACTAGACAGGTTTTTGTGTTATGATTCCTTTGCTTAGAGTCTATTCTTCTCATACTAAGCTTTTTCGATTTATTTTTGGTACAGAGATTTGATGAACTTGATTCTTGAGAAAGGACATAGTAGAGTTCCAGTCTACTATGAGCAACCAATTAACATAATTGGCCTTGTTCTAGTAACTCTCAATCTCATGACATTACAGCCGCAATATATCTTCTTGTTTTTCGCTTCTAACTATTGTCTAATTTTGTATCTTCAGGTAAAGAACTTACTAACTATCAATCCAGACGATGAAATACCGGTCAAGAATGTCACAATAAGAAAGATTCCGAGGTGAAATATTTCCGAATCTAAATCAATTGAATGTGTTATAACAAAAGCTAATGTCTTTTGCTTCTTTTTAGAGTTCCAGAAACTTTGCCTTTATATGACATATTGAATGAGTTCCAAAAAGGACTTAGTCATATGGCTGTTGTTGTGAGACAATGCGACAAAATCCATCCATTACCTTGCGAAGATGCGAAAAACGGTAAGTCCTGTTTGTAGCTAGGACGATTTTTGTTGCAATAAACGGCTGGCGACAGTGACTAAAACCAGCGACAGCGTTTCAAATTTCTGATCGCCGGTTTTTTAATGACTGTCGGAGCGGTTGTCAAACCGCAACAACGATTGTAAAACTTACAAAAAATAAAATTCAAAATAAATAAAATGATTTAAAAATATTAAGATAATTAAATTATGATTGTATTAAATTAAATTAATTTTTTTATAATTAAAATTTGATTATATATAGTATAAATAAACATTTTAGATATTTTTGTATAAATATATTTTTACATAATTTTTTATCTAAAATAAAAATATAATGACTAGTCGATGCGACATACCGTCATAAACAATATTGTGAATATCGCAGCGACTTCAAAATGAATATCATATGTTACTGGTCACTGTCACTAATCGTTGTCGATATTAACTATGAAACAAATAGGACCTTAAACATGATATTGCTTAGTTTCAAGATTGATGATATTTGCTTTGGTGTTTGATTTTGATAGAGAGTGTTAAAGAAGTTCGTGTAGATGTGGATAATGAAGAAGCATCTCAAGAGAGAATCTTAAGGAGAAAAAGATCACTACAAAAATGGAAGAGCTTTCCAAATCGAGCAAGTTCGTTTAAAAGAGGATCAAAGAGTAATAAAAAGTGGTCAAAAGACAATGATGCAGATATTTTGCAATTGAATGGTAAGCCATTGCCTAAACTAGTTGAAGAAGAAGAAGCTGTTGGAATCATTACAATGGAAGATGTAATTGAAGAGCTTTTACAGGTAAAGGAACGTTTGTTTAAATTTCTCAAATCAAAAGGATTCTTTTTTCACTGATATTTTTGTGCTTTGTTAGGAGGAGATTTTTGATGAAACTGATCACCATTTTGAAGACTCTTGACACAGAGCATGAACATTGATTAATTAATGTTTGGAAACTTTTGTCTTTCTTTTGAACTCTCATGCTTTTGTCACTTTAAAGATTCACTTAAAGATTCAGTAAAGGCTATAAGTTACTAGTATATTACTTCATTTTTTTTTGTTTTCGTAAAAAACAACATTAAATATACTAAATCAACTAATAGATTAAAAATACTGCAATTATTCTATTAGTTAAACAATTAAACTCATTTAATTTCTACGTTAAATGCATAAAAAACAAACACTTATTATATAAGAAAAATCTAATAACAATTTAACTATAAAACGATACGAAATAAATAGAGGGAGTATAATATAATTATACGGAAAAGTGGTAAGTAGTTAAAATTCAATTTTATATTTTCTTTCAATAGAATTAGACTATATGTAATTATAAAATGTCACATTATAAAGATTAGTTAGAAATTAGATTTTAATCAGATATAATCCGATTTTAATTGACACGAAATTATTATCTTCATTGAAAGAAAACGAATCTGACTTTGTTCATTTGGCAGTTATTAACCACAGTGTCAGTGATCAAAATCAGTAATAACGAACAATCGTGATCAAAATCAGTACTAACGAACAATCAAACAAACAATATGTCACCCAAATTGTAGCTAGCAAATGGGAAACGAACAATATCAAAATATTGGTTGCTAATTGCAGCAATGTGTTGCTAATAAATGTAAAAAGAACAATATGAATTTGCTAATTGCGGGTTAGGGTGGATTCTCAAAAGATGCCACCGGCAAGACAACTACTTTGGGATCCTAAGGCATGTTTCGGGGAATCTCTCCGCTCTATGGGAAATTCTTAAGTTTGCTCTGAGCTATGCAATGCTTGCTAAGACTCAACTACCATTGCCGAACCCCTTCGATTGGCCGGTTTTCTTGTCAAAGTTACAAGATGTCACTAATTACCGGATGCAGTTTCCAAAAAGTGAAAATCTTATACTGTTTCCGTCTATTGTCACAACCTTTGATCGATACAGAGAGATGAACAAATATGTTTATAACTTTTGTATATTGAGTTATCGAGTTATGAAACTTACAAAAGAAACTTTTATACAATCAATATTAAACCAAAACATTAACCTACTAACTACAAAGGAGAACCAGCCCAATTAGGCCCAATCCCCCCCCCCCCCCTTAAGGTGGAATGTGTAGATCACGAACACCCAGCTTGACCAAGAACGCTTCAAACTCTTTTCGGCCAAGAGCCTTAGTCATGATATCAGCTAGCTGAGACTTTGTAGATACATGCTTGGTGGTAATCGTTCCTCGAGTGATTTCATCTCTAATAAAATGGCAATCTAAACCGACAGGCTTTGTCCGAGCATGATAGATGGGATTAGCAGCTAGATTAATAGCAGACAAGCTATCAGAATGAAGAGGTATAGGTTCATCACAAGTAATGTTCAAGGCAGGTAGTAGTTCCCGTACCCAAAGAATTTCACATACCCTATCGGCCATTGGCGACAACATCATGTTTTCTTGTTGTCCAGGATATTGGCGAACCTCCGAGCTGAATAAACCAACCAGTAACCGAGCGATGAGTGATAGGACAAGTAGCCCAATCGGAATCACACCAAGCCGAGAGACCAACGGTGTGTTCGCGCGAAGTAAGATCCCTTGTCCGGGATTGTTCTTCAAGTATTTAACGACTCGGAGAGCTGCGTGCCAGTGTTGGAGCTTCGGAGCAGCCATGAATTGGGACAGTAAGTGGACAGAATATGACAGCTCGGGACGAGTCACACGAAGGTAAATGAGCTCGGTAAGGTCATCACCGTCGGCAAGAGGCAGCTTGTGATTCTGTTCCATGGGAAAAGTAACCGGTTTCACAGCAAGTAATCCAGTCTCGGCTATTATATCGAGTGCATATTTCCATTGATAAAGATAGATACCGGTAGGATTGCGAATCACTTCAATACCAAGAAAATAACGCAAGACACCAAGGTCTTTCATGTGAAAACATGAGCGAAGATAATCTTTAAAGGTTGTAAGTGATGTACTTGAGTTCCCAGTAAGAAGCAAATTATCAACATAAATTAACACATGAATTCGAATCCCATCTTTAGCATAGATGAATAGCGAATAATCAGAGAGATTTTGGATAAAACCATACTGTCGCAGAGCTTTATTGAGCTTAGAGAACCAACAATGAGGGGCTTGCTTTAGTCCATAGAGAGATTTACGTAAACGACATACCTTTAATATCGGTTTAATGTCGAAAACCAGGAGGAAACGTCATGTATACCTCTTCCGATAGATTGCCATGAAGGAAGGCATTATGGACATCCATTTGATGTACCTCCCAATCTAAAGAAGCAGCTTGTTGTAGATAAGTACGTACCGTAACCATTTTTGCAATTGGTGTAAAAGTTTCGTTGTAATCTTCTCCTTCGGTTTGATTATTACCAAGAACCACAAGACGATCTTTGTACCTTTCCAATGAACCATCAACTTTTAACTTAATCAGATACACCCATTTACATCCTAGAGTCTTCTTTCCCTTAGTCAATGGTTCAACAGTCCATGTCTCATTCTTTTCTAATGATCGTATCTCATTTGTCATAGCAAGTTACCAATGTTTATGTGTCACCGCATGCTTGAAGTGTTTAGGTTCAATTGATGTAGTGACAGCATTAACATAGGCAGTATAGGTTGGTGAGAAACGTGAGTTACAGACCTGTTCATGAATCAGGTACAAAGATGTAGTTGAATGAACGATGTTGGTAACGTAATCGTCAAAACGAGTTGGTGGTTTCCTGGTTCTGTGGCCATGTCCGAGTGGTTCAATTTGGGTAGGATTAGCAGGAGCAGAGACTGATTCAACAAACTATGTTGGTGACTGAAGTGAATCGACAGAAATTGCAGGTGATTCAGACGAGACTGTAGGTGATTCTGCATCTGTTTCAGGCATAGATTCAGTTACTGCTGGTGCATTAGGAGGCTGGACTGTGATTGGCAGAGAAGGAGTGAGCTCATCATCATGTAAAAATGAAGGAACAGAGGTAAATGGAGTAGACGATGTAGATACCAAAGAACCATTTGTCTCATAGTAAAAATCATTTTCCATGAAAATTATATCTCTTGAAACAGAGATTTTTCCAGTGGCAACATTATATACGCCAACCGTTTTGAGAAAAAGGATAACCAAGAAAAATCGACTTGTTGCTACGAGGTTCGAACTTGTCTCTGCCATGTCGCTGATTATGAACGTAACAAGAGCAACCAAAAACGCGAAGATGATTGGTTGGAGGAGGACGGTTATACACGAGCTCGTAAGATGTTTTCCCGTGAAGAGTCTTTGTTGGTGTGCGGTTGATTAAATAACCAGCAGTAAGTGCACAATATTCCCAAAATTCGATTGGTAGAGAAGCTTGAAAACGTAAGACACGAGCAATATTTAAAATGTGCTAATGTTTTCGTTCTACACGTCAATTTTGTTGAGGAGTGCTGACACATGAGGTTTCGTGAATAATTCCTTGTTGAGAAAAAAAATCACGCAAACAAATAAATTTGGAACCATTATCGCTGCGAACGGTTTTCACTTTACTCATGAATTGTCGTTCAACAAATTTTAAGAAATTCTTGAGATGATCAGGAGCTTGTTGTTTAGAGGGCAAAAGATATATCCAGACGGCTCGAGAATAATCATCAACAATGGTGAGGAAATATCGAGAACCACACAAAGAAGTCGTCCTATACGGACCCCAAAGATCACAATGAATCAATTCAAAACAACGGTTTGTCTTTGAAATACTCAATGGAAAAGAATCCCAGGTTTGCTTTGCCCGAATACAAATCTCACAAGTTCTTGAATCAAATGAGTTGCAATGAAATCCGAAAGATGCAAGCTCTCTAAGGCTTTAGAAGACGGATTTCCGAATATGCGATGCCATAATCCACTTGAATCGTTGTCAACGGTTTTGAGTTCGGCTACTACTTCTATGTGCCTGAAAAAGTAGAGTCCATGACGCTGTCTACCCGCTCCAATCAGCGTCGAGGTGATGCAGTTCTGAATTACACAAAGCTGATCAATAAATTGAAACAAGCAGTGGCTGTCTCGGGTAAGTTGGGAGACAAAGATAAGATGGCATTTAAGTCCAGGAACGTAATAAACGTTCTGTATCTGGATTTTCCCAAGTGTAACAAACCAGATGTGGTAGAAGTAGTATAGTGACCATCAGATAACTTGATTAATACCGAAGACATAGAAGTAGAAGTCGTTAAGTATTCAAGAGAACCCGTCATATGGTTTGAGGCACCATAATCAAAAATCCAAGACTCGATAAAGTGCTTACCAGTAGACCGTGATGATTGTGATGAGTTTCTTTCATCTAAGAGATGAACAAGGGTGTTCCATTGGTCATTGGTAAGACCGGTTAGGCCAAGCCTATCAGACGAAGTGAGAGGAGGCTGATGTTGAGGAGTTGAAGTATCAAGATGATGAGCTTGAACATTATTGACCGAAGCAGACCTGCTACAATTTGAACCAGAAGAAAACCGTGTTGAAGTTCCAGAAGTAGAACGAGAACGGGTTGAAGAATTTCGTTTGTTCGGTTTCTCTTCATACCAAGGGGGATACCCGATCAATTTGAAGCAATTTTCGGCAAGGTGCCCTTGACGATTACAATGTGTACACTGAACAAAATTCGATGGTGATGTAGCAAAAGAATTTCCTCTGTTTTTCGATTGATATGAAGAAGCAGAGACTGCTTGTGCAGCAAAACTAACAATATCTTATTTATCTTCCTGTAATTTACCCATGAACTTTGATTCCTCATCTTGTATCAATATGTTATAAGCCTCTTCCAGACTTGGCAATGGGACACGAGAGAGTAGTGAAGATTTTACGACGTCGTATATGGATTCATCTAATCCCATAAGAAACTGATGAAGTTTGTCTTCTTCTCTTTCTTTTCGAACTTCTTCCATTGTCTTGGCTTGCTGATAATCAGATAAACTGCGCCACAACTGCGTTAATCATCCATAGTATGATTCAATAGCTAAGCCCTTTTGCCTGCAATTTGCAAGATCTGTTTTGAGACGTTGGACATGCTGTCCATTTTTTATTCCAAATCGTTTTTGAATGTGTTCCCACAAAGAGTGAGCATCATCCAAATGAGAGAGAGTTGATGATAAATTTTCATCAATGGTGAGCTTCATCCAAGAGACAATTAAGGCGTTGTTTGCAGTCCAATCCTCAAAGTCAGCTGAATCCGAAGCAGGTTGAGCAATAGTGCCATCAACAAAACCGAATTTCTTTCTTGCTTTTAAAGCTAGCTTGAAATTGGTTGCACATTCATCATAATTGGGACATTTTAGCAATGGTTTTAAGACTAAAATACCGGGATTATCTCCTGAAGTTAGGTCATATGGAGAAATCGTACGTCGAGCAGAAGGTGGAGGATCTGCCATCGCGATAAGAAGAAGATAAAAGAATTTGAAAGAAAATTGAGCTTCAACCTATGAAGTAGTTTAGGCTGGAGGCTCTGATACCATGTCACAACCTTTGATCGATACAAAGAGATGAACAAATAGGTTTATAACTTTTGTATATTGAGTTATCGAGTTATGAAACTTACAGCAGCAGCTTTTATACAATCAATATTAAACCAAAACATTAACCTACTAATTACAAAGTAGAACCAGCCCAATTAGGCCCAATATCTATCGAGATCAAATAAGAAATCGTTGCTTCACGTATGTTGGCTCGACCTTGCCAATGTGAATAAAGATAGATGTTTTTATCGTGTTCTAGTTTTATTTTGGTTGTTCTATATGGTGAAAAAAAAAATTGGTAATTGCAATTGTTATTGCTAATTAACGCATAACGGTCATGGCCAGAAAAAAATCTAATGTACCCGAAGTTTCTCACAGATAAAAAAAATTGAACAATCGTCGTCTTAAACCGAACCGGTATGGGTGATAATATCGGTTTAGTTGAGAGTTATAGGAATAAACCGGACCAAACCGAAGAAGAACCCTAGTTTTATCAGTCCTTTACAACACAAACAAAACACGTTTCTTGCCTCATTTCCTGCAAATTTTTGATTTTTCTGTGAAATCTCGGAGTGAAGTGTGAAAATGTCGTTGACCCATCAATTAACTTCATCTATGATCTCTTCTTCCTCATCTACTTTCTTATCCCCTTCAAGTTTTAATCTCAGGTGCGTCTATTTGCTGCTCTTTAACTCTAAAGAGGATAAAGATGAGTTTTTTTAATAATGATTGAAACTATTTTGAAGCCAATCTTGAACATTTCATTTGATAACGATGATATAAGAGAATGAAAGATTGCTCTTTTTGTTTTCACAAAATTTTCTCCATTGTGATCATTCTTCTTTGTTTATGGCTTCCAGAACTCAAAATGCTTGCTTACCTATGCCTAAACGAGTCAATACTTGCAAATGTGTTGCAACTCCACAAGATAATAAGATTGGTAATCTCTTTATGCTTCATGTTGTTTTTGGTTGTACTGATAAGTGAGATAGTTAGATTTATCTGAATATTATGTCTCACTTGGTGTTTTGATTTTCTGTTTGTAGAATATAAGACAAATGTTTCAAGAAATTCAAACATGTCAAAGCTTCAAGCTGGATATTTATTCCCTGAGGTTTGTCCTTATTGCTCTCTTAGCTTACTTTGAGATTTGTGTTACTTGTTTGCAATACATTAACAAATAACAATATCTAATCGAACAGCTTTCGGTTTAAGTACACATTGTTTTAAGGCTTAGGATGATCATCTTTGATTCTCTATGCGATGCTTCTTTTTTTGTTAATTGCAAGTAGATTGCTAGAAGAAGATCTGCTCACTTGCTGAAATATCCAGATGCAAAAATTATAAGTCTTGGAATAGGCGATACAACTGAGCCGATTCCAGAAGTTATCACTTCTGCTATAGCAAAGGTACTGTCCCAATGCATTATGGTTCATATTTTGTGTGTATGTGTGTGTGGTGTATTTTTTCGAAATCGAAAGAACTTATGAGCAGTCTTATGATGAAAGCTTTAATATAACTCTTTTGCAGAAAGCTCATGAGTTGTCTACTGTAGAGGGATATAGTGGTTATGGTGCTGAACAAGGTTCAAAGGTTAGTTATTGTTATAACTCATATAGCTTCTTCATGTGTTAAATTTATTTAATCCAAATTGATTGAACCTTGAATTCACTTATTTGAACAGCCATTAAGAACCGCCATTGCGAAAACATTCTACAATGGTCTTGGCATAGAGGATGATGACGTTTTTGTATCTGATGGTGCTAAGTGTGATATCTCACGTCTCCAGGTTTTGTTTTATTTTCCGAGTCTTGATCTTTAACTGATACAAAGAGTCGAAGAATCGAAAACTGAGAAGTTGTTTCTTGGTTCTGCTTCTTGCAGGTTATGTTTGGTTCCAATGTCACAATTTCTGTTCAAGATCCTTCATATCCGGTAATTCGACAGACATAAAACCAAATTAGAGTCACTATCTTGTCAGGGCTGGGCATTTAAACCAAACCGAATAAATCGAACATAACCAAATTTAGTTCGGTTAGTTCGTTTCTGTTTATTTGGTTTTCGGTTCAATTCGGAAACATTTTTATTTTAGTTCGGTTTTCTGTTCGGTTCAGTTTGGTAACAATTTTATTCTACACTATATTAACTGAACCGACCTGAACCGAACCGACCTAGCTAAAATTAACCGAATTAACCGGAAAAACCGAAAATAAACCGAAAAACCCCGAAAATTAGACAAATTCAAACTTTTCGTACCGAATAAACTGAACTATAAAACTGAAAAACTGAACCGAACCGAACTTTTATTCGTTTCAGTTCGGCACAAAAAAAAACCGAAACTGAATGCCCACCCTTGGTCTTGTCTCCTTTTATCTTTTAACTGTGATTTTTCGATCTTTTTGGGGGCGTTACACAGGCTTATGTAGACTCCAGTGTTATTATGGGTCAGACCGGGCAATTTAACACCGATGTGCAGAAATATGGAAACATAGAGTACATGAAATGCACTCCAGAGAATGGCTTCTTTCCTGATTTATCCACTGTTGGGCGAACGGATATAATCTTCTTCTGTTCCCCAAATAACCCAACAGGTGCAGCTGCTACAAGAGAGCAACTGACACAGCTAGTTGAGTTTGCAAAGAAGAATGGATCAATCATAGTATACGATTCAGCTTATGCAATGTACATGTCTGATGATAATCCACGGTCCATTTTCGAAATCCCTGGAGCAGAGGAGGTAGTGGATTGATAAATTCTAACATTTAAAGGTCTATTTTCGAAACAAACTTCTTTCTTCATGGGTGCTAGGAGTGGGCATTTGGTTTTTTCGATTTCTGTTTTTTCGAGTCTTTTTTTCTGGCCGAATTGAAAGTTTGGTTCGGTTCTTTTCGGCGCTCAGTTTGTTCGGTTCGGTTTTTCATTTTCTAAGTTGGGTTTTTTGGGTTCGAAAATATTAATTTCGCTTAAATTTCAGTTTGTTTTAGCAAGTTCGGTTCAGTTAATTTAGTATAAAATAAAATTGCTGCCGAACCGAAAATTGAACTAATTTTTAAAAGTTGCCTAATTGAACCAAAATAAATGAATTAACCGAACTAAATTGGCGTGGTTCGTTTAAATGCCTACCCCTAATGGGTACAATTACTTACAGGTAGCTATGGAGACAGCTTCTTTCAGTAAATATGCCGGTTTCACTGGAGTTCGACTTGGTTGGACTGTTATCCCCAAGAAGCTACTTTATTCAGACGGTTTCCCTGTTGCGAAAGACTTTAATCGAATCATCTGCACTTGTTTCAATGGTGCATCTAATCTCTCTCAAGCTGGTGCTCTTGCTTGTCTTACACCAGAAGGGCTTGAGGCAATGCACAAGGTGATTGGATTCTATAAAGAAAACACAAACATAATCATTGATACATTCACTTCTCTTGGCTACAATGTGTATGGAGGAAAGAATGCACCTTATGTTTGGGTTCATTTCCCGAATCGAAGCTCATGGGAAGTGTTTGGTGAGATTTTGGAGAAGACTCATGTAGTTACAACTCCAGGGAGTGGTTTTGGACCAGGTGGTGAAGGTTTTGTTCGTGTTAGTGCATTTGGTCATAGAGAGAATATCTTAGAGGCATGTAGAAGATTCAAGCAGCTTTACAAATGAAGAAGATCCTTTGTAATCTGTTCATCATTATCATCCTCTTTTAATTGACTTGGTTATGGTTTTAAAAATAAGATCTTGCCTCTTGTTTCCAAACTAAATTGATGATTCTATCTTGAGGAATATTCAGAGTAATTGTTAGAACTGTTTTTAGAAGTAAGTATCAAAATAAGGATTGTTGTTCTATTAAAAATAGATTAAGAGGTTGCTTAGAGATGTGTCTCAATGGCATCCAAGCTTTAGTCTTTCCTCTTAAAGTCATAAAACAATTTGTTTTTAAATAACAATTTGTTTTTAAATCAGGTTGAAGAAAATGTACCAGCAGTTGTAGAATTTGAAGTAGGTATGAGAGTTCGAGTATTCGGTTTGATCCCTTTCGGGTTTCGGGTGATATGGATATACAAATATATGATCCATTCATGTACTTTTTAAAGTTCGGTTTTAAAAAATTTGGTTTGGTACGGGTCTGGTTCGGTTATTCGTATAATAGATTTTGATATTTATTCGATTAATTCTTTCATTTTATTCCGTACCTATTCAGGTATTTTAGTTTCTATTTGATTTTTCACCAAAAATTATCATCAAAAATCATTAATAAAAATGTTAATTAATATTGTGTATAATATATACAATTGTACTTTTGGTATATTTAACAAAAATATTATTTATTTTTAATGAAATTCGCTTAATTCGGGTACTTCTTCAGTTTTCAAAATTCTGGTTTGGTTCGAGTTATGTTTTGGCTATTCATATAACGTATCTTGGTATTATTTTTTTTCAAGTAATTTTATAATTTGGTTTAGATTCATAATCGAATTATGATTCGGTTCTCTGGATATCAGTTATTTTTTCCATCACAAAGTTTGAAAGGTTAATGAATGGACTAGTAAACTCTATTGAAGCTATCTTCGAGCCTTTAAAGAATCTAACATGGTCAAGTGGTCTCAATCATAAAACTTTCTCATTCATCAAAACTAATCACAAACATCTTCAATCAAATTTCATTATTTATATAAACAAGATACATATATTCATTCACAAACACAAATAAGAAAGTATGATAAAATCAAGAATCTTCAGTAGCTGCAAGAGCTAAGTTCAATAGCTTCTTGAAACCTTTTGTCATAAGTAGATGGATCACCAAATAACCAAAGACTAAACTTGGAAACATCAGAACTCACCGGTGAGTTTCTTGCCGGAAAAAGACATTTAAGAAGCGGTAGTGATGGTTCTCTTTGTGGTGGTTGTAGTGCATAGCTTGTTGTTGTTGTTATCTTTTGAGTTAAAGGATGAGAAAGCATGAACATTGCAGCTGATGGTGCCATTAATGGATCCAATATAATCTTTGAAGTTTCACCAAATTAGGAGCTTTTTTGAGTGTATTTAATAAGAGGATAAAGTATGAATGGGGTTGGTGTATGTGTTTTTCTATGTGGAATTTTGGATTGTTTACTATAAAAATATATCCAATTGTACCCAATCATTACATGACATGTGGTGTGGCTTTGCTAACTTGTGCCAAGGATGTGGCTAACGTGTTCTAATGCTATACATAAGAAGATGAACTTGTGAAAACAACGTGGAGTGCGCGCAACTCTATAATCTTGGGACCAAAACACCGACTTTTGAGTCATATTTATATAGAGTATATTAGCAAAATAAGTGTTTTTTATTTGAAATTGGGAAAAAAGGCGGGTAGGATAACGTTATTAGTGATGTAGGTGGGTTAGTGGAAACAATTTTTTATATTGTCCATTGTAGCCTTTGGTCAAATTAAAAAAAAAAAAACAGAAAATTTTATTAATTAAAACTAGAAAAATATTATTTTTTTCATTAAAAATATAATAATCGGACTATAAATGTTATGCCACTTTAGGCAATAAGATTATGCTTAATTATTACTTTGTAGTACTCAATAACCAATAAGGAAACTAGGTTGTCTTACGTGTGTTTATATGAACGCATATATATACAGACGAATATATTCATGTGTATATGAATGCATGTTCGTTATAATTCATATGATCACAAATATATTCATATAAACACATATGTATTTATGCAAACACAAATGTATTTATATCAACACAAATGTATTTTGTTCTTCATGTTATTGTATTTTGTTCATATGAATAAACGTATGTTCATATAAACACAGTTTTATTTATATGAACACATTTGTGTTCATATGCAGAAATGTATTCATATGAATACAAACTTATTCATATGAACTTAAATATATTCATATGAAAACAAACGCATATGTCCACATTTATTTCACAAATGTATTAAGATAAAGCCAAACATGTGCATCAATAATAAGTCACTTGACTAAAGTTTTGAAAACTTTATGAAAATACATACTAAAGTTGATAGATACATGTTCAACATAGTACTAGCCACGAGAAATGCATCCTTTTAACCCAAAAAACCAAAACAAAAAGGTGCAATATACACCTAGTTATCCTCATAGATCCACTACTAATCCACTAATCTTGTGGAACATCTTCAATAATTACTTTTTTATGAACGGGAAGCAAGTTCTGAGCTCCCTCCCAAACTCATCTGACAATATAATTACAACTTCATTAGACGATGATCAGTAGTACTCTATATTCCAAAATACAATATAATATTAGAACACATACCAAGGCTTCTTAACACGTCCTCCATTATAACCTATATTTTTGATATATACAGTCAATACAATGAAGGTTTAGGAATTGATTTTAGTATTTAACTACTATATCATGAAATTAGTAAAAGAATTGTACCTTATCTGGGTTGAGACACTCCTTACATAATCAAACTACAACTTCCCTTAGTTTAGATTGAAACTGATTGTCCTTGTTCCCCATAACTAAAAAAATTGAAAGTTTACTAAAAATGTAATCAATAATGACATAATCTCATAAAAATAAAGAACAAATTTCGGATACAGTTACATACCAACATCAGGCTCGACTACTCTCTCCTCTTCTCGAATCTCTATTTGTTTTGGCTCCTCTACTGGCTTCTTGTTTCTGGTTGATCTTCTGACATAAGATATTGTTGGTTCTTTTGGTTTAACACCCTTAGTGTTACCCTTTTTCTTCATGACTTCCTTTCCACCAATCTTCATGATCTTCTCACAGAAACAAACCAAACCTTTTATTCATATTTGAGTTCCATTCCCAAACAACAATCATCACTCTTTACACATAAACAAACCAAACCTTTTATTCATCTTAGAGTTCCATTCTCAAACAACAATCATCACTCTTTACACATAAACAAACCAAACCTTTTACAACATTGTACTGTATAATCTGTAATTTTTTAAAAAACAGATACAAATGATTAAGAACAATAATCCAGTAATGATTTTTCATTTCGAATGAAAATTAAGTTTAATAGAAACAGAAATCAAAACCGGTTCTTGTTGCTGAAAAATTACAGAAAACTCTTAAATTAAATGAAATCAAATTCTTCTTTTATGAGTAGCATATAAAATCCAAAAAACAACCACAAAACCCGAAACAAAACCATTGAAAAACATATGAAACCGTGAACAATCAAAATCGTGCACACAAAAGCACAAACAATCAAAATAAAACAAACAATTTTTAAAACAATACAAACCCTAAATTCTTAAATCTCACAATAAACACCAAAAGAACTAGAGATCGAGCAATCAAAGACAACCATCAAAGAATAAAATAAGAACCCTAAACCCCCATTTTGCACAACAATCAAAATCGCCGAATATAAAGTCAAATAAACCCATCCGAAATGAAATCTCAAAAGGAGAAGAAATCGGAACGCAAAAGGAGAAGTAATAGAATGAGATAGATAGGGTGAAGAGTAACCCGGCGATTAGAGAGAGTAGTCGCCGGAGAGTAGAGATTAGAACGGCTAACCTTAGAAAATCCGCCAGAGACTTCAATCTCCGGAGAATATGGAGGTCAACGGAGGCTCAGAATTATCGACGGTCGGAGCTAACAAATCGGAGACTTCAACGCATATGCGGCGTTGAGCTAACTAATTGAACAAAAGTGTGAGTTACCTAGGTTAATATGAAAGATTTTTTACTTTCTTTAAGTATTTTTTTACATTTTTGACTTAATAATAATAAAGTAGATTTTAAAATGCAAATTAAAAAAAAAAAAAACCAACGATTTTATTAAAATGATTTAAAAGGATATAATGGTCATTTAACAAGTGAGACTACCTTATTCACAGATGACTTCATAACACACCTTTTTCTCTAATTAAGGAACCAAAGTGTGACTAATCATACAATTATTTCATATATATATATATATATATA